>WTSP01002105.1:0-76580 GCA_025331215.1 Actenoides lindsayi
TATTGTGCAGCAGAGGAATGCAATTAGCACAGCAGCCAAATCCTCCTCCAGCAGGTCATTACTGCATTAGTAAATGGAGGCTGTTAAGGCAGACAGCATCCCTAAACATACCAGAGGGGCTGCTGGCCCAACAGGACCCAGGATTGATGAGAAAACTCCCACTGCTCTCTCCCCTTCTCCATCCACTTTTCATTATTGCTTTTCTGATCAAGCATGCGACCACATCCTTTGCCATCCTCCCCCATACCCTGTTCCTGAGACACGCTCCCAGGAGGCCTCTCTGGAAAATCAAATCACAACCCACCAAGAGGTGTCTGTGATATATGCAAAAGCAAACCTCCAGCTGTGAAGAACTTAGCAGGGCCCCCAGGAAGCTTCCCCAGCCAAGTGGAGTAGGCAGAGCTGAGATTTGGAGGTGTGCTCTCTGGGGAGGTGTGGAAGCAGAACAAGGCTGCTGTGTACCAATTTCAGAGAAGGGGAGAGAGGAGCCCACCCCAGCCCTGGGTGTAACCTGCTCAATGTTTTTTCCTGTTTCATTATAGGGAAATTTCTACCGTATCTTGAGGTGCAGGTCACCAGCACTCTGCTTCTCAGGCTCAAGTGAAAAGCAAGGAAGAGGTTTCCTTAGCTGAAGGTGCTGGGCATAGATTAACCCTGTGGTGTCCTAGGTCTGACAAAAGTCATCGTGCTTTGTATTGCTCCTGCAGTTTCCTGCCTTAGCCTAAGCAGTCCCAGAGAAGCCCAGTGAACCCTGCGGCCATACAACAAATGGCACTTTTTTTCACATGTTTTAAATAATTCCAAATATTTTGGAACTGTTTTGATTAGAATAAATGAAAGTTGGCATCTCTTTCCCATGATAAAACTTAACAGCCTGAAATTAGGCGTAAGAGTAATGAAAGAAGCAGTGTCTTCCTCATGGTAAAGACCACCAGCACAGCTAGGTCAGGACATTGCTGGCCTCTGGTAACTGCTGATATGTTCTAAATCCATACACCATGTTTAAATACTGTGGTCCCTGAAACATTATACAAAGTGGACTCTACACATAATGAATGAATCTTTCTCCCCACCAGTGTTGAAGATTAGAGTCATTCCAGCAAGCTTCAGGATGACATGCCACTGAAGCCAACCATGTGAGCTCTTCAGGGAGCTGGAGTAGGTTAAAGTCACTTGCTACTATTTCCTTCTTTCACTGAAAAGCTAAGAATTCTGTCTAACTGAGATCTGACTCCTTTGATAAGATGCAACCCAATGCAATGACTTCTCATAAGGGAAATTAAAGGACAGAGTAAAAAAGCAGGGCTCCTAGATGATGGCATTCTTGACCCACCTATGACAGCAATCACTGTCCATCCGAGACCACTGCAAAGCAAATGCTCCAGATTTGTTACTGCGTGTGCCCAGTAAATGGGAATGTCTGCAGTAGCAAAGTGGTTATGTTCCACACAGTCAAGAACCTGTGAATTAGAGACCATAGTAGGTGCTTATGAATAAATAAACAGAACTATAGTGTTAAACATATAAAAGAAGGATTTTTTTTTATCAGAGTACTGTTTCCAGTTTTCGGCATTAGAGACCACGTTTATATTGCTATGCAAATTATTCCTCATAGAGACTTTACAAATTTTATGTTCATTATTAATAGCTTTATGCGTTTTTCCCCTTCCTGCTTGGTGCTATCTACAGTGCTTGGGTAATACATAATTAATGTTAACTGCTTGTGCTCTGGCCCCCGTGTCAGTTCACATTAGGATATTTTTCCATGTCTTTTGTCTCTGGCCATTGGAAATTGGTGTTCAATGGGAATGAAATATCCAGATTACTTTGTGCTACTCTTTCCAAGCCTTTCATCTGTCTGACTGATATCATGCTGGTGGATTAAATCACTAATTTCTCTCCTTTTACAGACCTTGGTTCAAAAATAGGTCTAAGTCTTTTCTAGTAATTTCCCTTTGGGCCAGGTCTTGCCTACAATCTATTGACAATACAGCCAGGGTGGTTAGAGGTGTGGTTCTTCAGTGATGTTTTCACACCAAAAGAGGTAAATACAACCAGAATCTCCCTCAAAAGTGCCTTTCGTAATGAAATGCATTTCTTCTGGGAAACTGAAATAAATCAGAGTAGCAAAAAATCATAGTAGAAGCTATATCTACATGTCTGGAGAAACAATTCCCTTTAAAGTAGATTTAACCTTCCTGGTCGAGTGGATTACCTTATAATAGACACCAGTTGACATTAATTGGCAGTCCCAGTTTAAGCTGTTGGAGCAATAGGGCAGGGATGCATGTGTGGTTGTAGTGATAGCAACGGAGGGAAGTTTCAGGTGAGGACAGAAATGCTTTGATCAAGCCGTCTGTATCAGCAAACCTGCTCCCTGCTTGTCAGGCCAAGCTCTACCTCCTTGCACAACGTGGGATTGCAACCTTTATCTGCTGAATGCATCTCCCAGAAGTGTAAACACCCAGTGCTCCAGAAAGAGCAAGAAGGCCTGCTGCCTAGTGAAGAATGTCAGGACAAATGAAAGACGGAGAGGGACAACCCAGCACTAGCAGTCTGTGAAATGGAGCCTCTCTCATCCTCCCCTCTTCAGCCCCAGGCAATTGCAGGTCTCCCCTCTGTGTTGCAGCAAGATGGTCACAGAAACATTAAACTCGGGAACCAACTTTTCACTGAGACGTTTCCAAGGCAGCAGCTTCTCTCTCCTGTCAAACCACCAAGGTTACTAATAAAACTTCGGGCTGCTTGTATCCTGATGTCTGAAGTGCCACAGACTAGTGACAGACCATGGACGTAGATGGCACCACCTTCCCTTGCTGTTAAACCAGTTATTAAACAGGAGAAGTTCAAGGTGAAGTAACCGTGTGGTAATGGGGCATTTGAATATAGCAGCTTTGAATCAGTCCCACCTGAAGGGCAAAGTGAAGGGGTCTGGACACTTCTTTAGAAAGGGAATTACTGAGTGGAGACATCTGCCCTATATGCAAGAGCAAGCTTTAGTGTAGAATGAAGGAGCACAATCTAACATTACATCTGTAAAACAGGCTATTGAGTTTGATTAGGTTACAACTCAAAGGATTTTAAAAGTTCCAATCCTGTATCTGTCATTCCTTTCAGTGCTATGTTTTTGCTTTTGTGCAATAATAGCAGACTGTTGTGCCACTTACGTGCCCCGGCAAGTATTTGCAAACATACTTTGCAGATTCTCTTACACTAGGAAAATGGGATTTGGGGGTTCCTGCAACTTAATTCACCTGGAAACCAACAATAAAAGCATGTTTCCCCTCTTCTCAACCCTGAAGCAGAAAAAACAGTCACAAAAACATTCCCAGATGCCATTCAGAGGGGTAAGAACACGGGTTTTTTTTAACAACTGAATGTTGGGAACGCAACTGGATTGGAAGTTGCTGTATTTTATATCAGCAACTGTCTTCATTCAGTTCTCTGAGTCGTCTTTGCAGGTACAAACTCAACTCTGGGTGATGCAAAAGGGACTCTTTCCCTTTGTTGGTGCCATCCCAGCCTCCTGTTACATGGAAATAAGTAAAGCCCTTACAGTTATTTGTGCCTTCTCTCCTTGTCTCTCTCTTTTACCATCCACGTCATGTTTGCTCAATTTACTACACAACAAGTATTTCCACTTCTTACCCTGCAGGGTCAAGTGAGCTCATAAAAAAATCTGTCTGTCTCCACGCATCACCACTAAGTACATCAGGCCCAAATCAGAGGCTATTTTCTGTTGCTGAGCGATAGGTGATGGTGTATAAAGGAGACAGGGGTTAATCCACAGGGTTGAGAGAGTATCAGCCGCATGTTTTAACTAGTAAAGGGGAGCACCGATTGCTGGGAAGCTGGTGAGTCAGTGTTTGTGTACATAGGTGTGTGTGAGAGGAGAAGAGAGGCACATACAGCCCTACGTGCGACGGTACTCAGGACCAGATTTATCAGGCTGCAAGTGGATGCAGCTCCTGCTGAAATCAAGGAAAAATTACTTTGTCCTCCTGGCTAAGTGCACTACCGTCAAGCGCTGCCTTGCCATGTGCTGGGGACCCTTCTGGGCCTCTGTCAGGACGCATCACGGCAAAGCTGTCCAAGGAATGGGATGTTTCTGTTTCTTTCAAAGGATAATTTTATATATGTAACATCTGATTCTATCACTTACAGCTGATCTTTGCCTGCTGGCCTCCCTGTGAGAACTTAAAATTCTTCCAAAACCACCTAAAATCTGGATTGGCAAAACTCCAAGAGTTTCATTTCATGACCGATTTTACTTCTGTTTCTTGCTAAAATGAAATTGAGACTTTTTCAATATTTCTTTTAAAAAAGGGCGCATACTCTGATCAATCTATAACCCAGCAGCTTGAATGGTCCAAGCAGATGCAGAAGTTGCAGGTTTAGGTATCTTTAATTCATTTCTTTTTTTTTAGCTCCCGTAGTATAAACTACCCCAGGTGGAGCTTCTGAAAGTACAATTTTGTTTAATGACACCGCCACACATGCCAGTATCACTCATATCATAGCTTGGTATCATCCAGACTTGTTCCACTCGCTTTTTTGCCCTGTCCATCAGGAAGAACAATACTACCCTGAGCCAGACTATTAAGGGATTTACATGCCATCTCACTCATTTTAGGAAAGAATCTGGGTCCTTTGATGCACCCATTGAATTTCTAATCTTGGGGTCGATAGATGAAGCGTGGCACAAAAGAACAGCTCACACCTAGAGCTGGGAAGGAGATGTAAATCTGTCACTGAATGTGCTTCTATGCTCCCCTTCCTTCCTGACTGTGGTATTTGAACAATTCATAAACATTGCTCTGCGTCCTTCCAGCACACCCCTCAGTCAAGGCAGCTACTATTCTTATTTTAGAGGTAGGAAATTGGGGTACAGAGATACTATGTCATTGCAGGGTCACACAAGAAGGCTTTCTTAGAATGATGAACCAAACCTTGGCTTCCTCGGTTCCCACACTACTGTCCTTCCCCTCTGGAAAAACAAGTAAATGCACGTTTTTTAAAATGACACGCTGACAAAACGCACGAGAAGCTCCTCTCCCAGCATGGATAAGCCAGGAAGAGGCATCACCCTGCCCCACAGACCTCCTGAGGAGCCTGGGTGGCAGATGCAGCACAGCCTAGCTCCGAGATGCAATTACCTGGGTGGCACCAGCGGGTGCTGGAAGAGGCTGAGCCCGTGGGTGGGGTGTGGTGTTCCTAGAACGTGCTGGCTGGATGGGGAGAACCAGCCATGCCCTGCGGCGTAGGTGCTTATTGAAGCACTATATTTCAGGGAGGTGGCAGAGGCAGACAAGCAGCCTGTTCCTCCCAGGACATGTCTGTATCTGTCTCCTCTTGGAGGAGGGATATAAAAGGGCAGCTGCAGTAGGTGGCTGATTTTTAGCAGGCAACATTGTGCAAGTCAGACCTTCTGGGGTTAGAAAAGGTAAATTTGCTAAGAGCAGAAGGGGGGGTTTCCTCGCATGACAACCTCCATTTTGCAGCCCCCTCATTTTAAGGATATGCCTTGCATTAACCTGCAGATCATGCTTAATCCTGGCTTCCAGAGGTATAATTAATTAACTAGAAAGGAACTCCAGCTTTCCTGTAAAAAGGCAATCCTCTCCCTCAAGTTTTCCAGCCCTGCCGTTGAGTTCCTAATGTCATTTTGGCCTCAAAACTTCGAAAGAAAAGAAGAAAACATTTCATGTTCCTCTTGGTTTCGCTAGCAGCAATATATGTCTTGATTTTCTGACACTTGATTCATGCTGGTTGAATTTATGGGGTGAACAGTGCTGGGGTCTTTTTGCTTCGCAGTGGGGCAGAAAGAGCGCTTGTTGGGGCTTGAAAAGCAATTGCATCACCGAGTGCATGAGACTTGCTTTGAGAAGAGCTGGGGGTGGGGTTAAAGAGGAAGAGAGTTTTTCTTCTCTCTGCTTGCTTTGTTGTGCGAGCCTCTCCTATCAACGTGCATCAGACCTGTATTTATTGAATTTCCACCAGTCACTGAGATCTATGGCATGATTAACAGGAGATGCACACGGGGAGTGCAGAGAGTGGCTTAGGAAAGGGGAGGAGCTTGAGACAGCGATGTAATGATTTTCTTGTCCTTTGCATGGGAGGAACGCACACATTGTTTGTACAGCATCCAGCACTGTGAAGCCCTGATGTGGTGAAAGCCTTCTGACTAATATATTCAGAGTGATAAAAGTGGCTGCTGTCTACTAATGAGAGTGGTGGGAATGAAAAATGAATCCTTGGTTTCATCATTTTCCAGGAATGCAGTTCCTTCTGGCTACCCAGAGGTTCATCCACCATCCAGCTGCCGTGTGGGCTGCAACTGAGCATGCAGTGAGGAGAAGAGGGGACAAACGCAGTCCTTCAACAGCTTCATAATGTAAAAATAGTGTATTTGTGTAGGTGATATAGATGCCTTCAGACATACTGACCTCATCGTGATACTTGCTGAAAAAAGTACCAGCAGGTATTGAATGTAATATAAGGGCAGGAAAATCAGAGCTTTCAAAGATCTGCGGAGACCAACAACAATAAAACTCAGTCAGACCTTCGACTGGAGACAAAGCCTCACACCCAAGCTGGGAAAATAGGTCTTACTAATGCTCTGTCATGATAGCAGCCCTTTGGGAGTCTGTTCTTCTGGGTCATCTCTCAGTCCTCCTGATTAATTTCTGTGGCAAAATATGGCCTTGAAGTTGCCAAGATTTAGGGCTATAAAATTTAATAGGAAATGATTTGTTAGAAGATTTCTGTTTTATGGGGAGAACAAAGAGAATCAACCTATAAAAAAGCTATGTTGCCTGTAAAGGCGAGAAGACAACCAAAGGCCCGGAAGGAAACAAAAGGATCCACCTTAAAAAATAAAAGTATTTGAGAGTTTGAGTGTATCAGCAATCAGCTGATGCCACCCAAGTGTTCAGTGA
Source organism: Actenoides lindsayi (assembly GCA_025331215.1). Taxonomy (NCBI): domain Eukaryota; kingdom Metazoa; phylum Chordata; class Aves; order Coraciiformes; family Alcedinidae; genus Actenoides; species Actenoides lindsayi. Next base: position 6,939 of record WTSP01002105.1, read on the forward strand.
TGTACTTAGGCACCAGTGAAGAATCATTCATTATGTGTCAGAACATTATGTAATAATTTTAATGTTGTATAAAAATATCTCAGCAGCCATGTAACACGCAGGAATTAATTACAACACCCATTTGTGATTGAAAAACTAAGAGATAGAGCAACTTTCTGGTTTGTTTTAAATTTAAACCAAAGGGGAGGAAATCAGAGATACAATAAATGATCTGTTATCAAATCCTGTGCATATAGGTGCTTTCATTATATTTTCTCCTGTAAGCATCTCCCCCTGCTCATGATCAGGAGGAAGATGCTGGGCCACAGACCGTGGTGTATTGTCCCCATAGCAGACTGGTCCATGATCTTGGCTCCTTCTTCTCTTTTCTTAGAAATTAAGGCCTATCAAAATGTCCAGGGTGTCTTGCTTCAACACAGTGATGGAGCAGTGAAACAGTTTGGGAAGGGAAAGATGCACTAATACTTAAAAGCAAGACTGTGGAAACTAAATGCGAATTGATGGCTTGTGACACATGTGTTGCTTAGTAAGCACAGACTTCATTTCAAGGCGCTTTATCAAAGTGAAGGGAAATTTCATTTATGTTGTTTAGCTATGAAATCTTGCAGTGAAGTTACCTATCACTTAGATTTTGACAGAAATGACAGTTGTATTTTTTTATTATTTTTTTTGTCCTGAAACTGAAGTCGTTTCTGAAATCTAAAAATGATAATAAGAAGAAATTACATTCAAACAATTTTGTGGACAAGAAGAACTAACCAGTTTGTAAATCCTTGGTGCTTTCTGATTTCTTTTATCTCTTCTGAGTGCTGAAAGATTAGCTTTGTATTTAAATAATTAAAGAGTAACCGAAATCCACAAATCTTGCAATAAGGAGATGCAAAGTCACAGTGTCACAGAACAGATACTATTTCATGTATCAAGAGGCTGCCTTAAATTAGAAAGCCAGTGGTAGACAACTTTGTCACTGCCTTTTCACAAATGAACTGTGTCTCACCTCTAGCACAACACTATTATTTCACACATATTATTCCACTTTCTCAGCTCAATGAGCCACTACATAATAATAATCATATTAGGTCATTATAAAATATTTTTCTTCCCAAGTGAATAGCTAGAAAAGCTAAAACAGAGTTTAAGGCTAACATTTTCCAAAGCGACTTCTCATTCTGGAAACTTCAGGTTTCTGACTTGAGGGAACCTTGGACTGATTTTCTGAAGACGTGAGCACCTACAGTCCGATGTTGACCACATTTTCCAGTCATGAATTGTCGGATGTGTTTTCTCAATTTGAAAAGCTCTTGGCCTGATTTTTAGAAACCGCTGAATACCCAAACTCTGGGAAAACTGGGCTCCGCAAAAGCCTCTGAACTCCTCTCCCCAACAGTTGGTTTTGAAAGTCTTGGCAATGGACTTCAAGTCAAGCTATTGAAATCTTCAACAGAAACAGCTTGACTTCAGATGTGTGATGAGAGACTGCATTTATCTGGAGCTGGCATATGATCCATTACTTTCACTATTTTCAGTACTTGAATCCAAGCTATTTCAATACGGTTTTTTTTAATTTATTTTATTAATGAGTGGTAATTTTCCCAGGACCCAACCAACCAATACTTCCCAACTCCCATTATATTTTTCTTCTTGGTGAAATAGGCCTACAATCAACCAGCTCTACAACTGGACTTCCTTCTACTGTTTTCGACATTGCACTGGACAATGTGGGCAATGTTTTCCAGGAGCATCAGGAACTGCCTCCCAGATATGTCAAAGGAAGCATGAGAACACTTGAATGGGAAGATGCAAATAAGATCACTGTGGTTCCCTCAGGGAAGTCAGGACATCATATGCTCAGTTACTGCACAATTAAAATGATTCTTCCTAGAGATGTGAAAGGCACTTGAGAGGGTAACAGGTTTTCAAGGAATCTTCTCTTCACTTTTCTTTTTTTTTTTTTTTTTTCACGATAATAGAATTCTTAAAGGGTTTGCAAACACTCCCAATTGTGACTCTCTTATTTATCCTTCTTATTAACTTCAGCTCCGCATTTTCCATCTTTACAGGACAAAGGATGATATATTGAGATAAAAGTTCTGCAAACTCCTCCTGAGACATGGAAGTCAAAATATATTTTGCTCGTTCACAATAAAACTTCAACAGCTAGAACATAGATGTTGATATGTTGAGACCCAACTTTCATCAGTTGGATGCCAAACCCTGGAGCTTTCTGAGGCCATTCGCGCTCCCTTTTCCTACAGAAAAATAAGACAAAATGTTTTCATTCAAGAACAATAAGCCAAAGGATGCGTGCTGGATTGGTGAAATCAGCCAAATCATAGACTTGGTTTCATAAAGTTTGCAAGCTCTGCATTCAGTTCTTTCTATATGGAAAAGGATATTTTAGATTACTTCTCCCTTCCTGTTCTAGCTCCTTATTTCAGCTATGTATACATGGGTACCTGCTTTTACAGGTACTTCTAGATGACCTTTTGGATTTTGCCTCAATTAAGCACCACTTCTCAAACTAGAGGAAACCGTTACACACTTTCCACTTTGTCCCAGCACCTGCAAGGCCTACTGATAAAATCCAGTGCAAGTTGGCCACTGCAGGAGAATCTGGTGCTCAAGGAGAATGTGTTTCCTGTTCACTGAAGAGGTATAAATGGAATCACCATTCTGACTCATTCAAGTAGCAAACTCCTCTGAAGATCACATGCCTGCCGAGCCAATGTTATTTTTGGCAGCTCTTCATGGAAAGCCATGGGTTTTGTTTTGCCACATCTGTTCTCTCGAGTATGTTTTGCTTTAGATGAGTCTGTTCCACCTTGTGCAGTTTTTTTTCTTTGGGGGGGTAGGAGGGAAGGGCGTTGAGTTTGAATATTGCACTGCATTGCAACAGCACATTTTCAGAGCAGAAAAAAAGTTCTCTCCTCTGGGCCCTAAACAGTATTTCCAGCTATTGTGTATACTCCCCGTCCCCTACACTGTTTCTAAGAGAAATGATTTATTCTGCAGATGTTGAAAGGAATACACACACAGAAGTCTCTGAGGACTTTTATAATAAATAGGGTGATGGGGCATACAGATGTGCCACAGACAAACGGGGCAGAGAAAGAAGATGATATTTTACATTGTGCAGAATACGTCTAGCTTTGAAAATCTGATAGACAGTGAGGGTGCTGTTTCCAGGAACTGAGGCTTGTATGGCTGAGTTCAGAGGCCAGGCTGCGTTAAGCCAGCCCATTGTGTCACCCAGCAGGAATCAGAGAGACACAGTTTAGTGAAAGCCACAGGCTAATCTCCAGTGTTTCTTTGAAATATGATTTTTTGGTTTTTAGCTGCAGTTGGTTTAGATTGTGCTGCATTACTCGTTGCTGGAATGGGGCACATTTTTCTTATTAGAAGGCAATTATTTGGAAGCTGCACAGCAGTGCTTTAGTGATGCAGACACGTGTGCAAGACAAAGCATGTGCATATGCGGGCTTGTGAATGCACAAGCTTCTAATAATGACACCCAGAATTCATGTGATTTGCAGATTGATGCATTCCTCTGGTATGCTTTATATTTGCTTTTTTTCTCCCCCATCAATTTTCTGATTTGTATTAGGGAAGGGTAACTGGTTGGGGTTTTTTTCTCCTTTTCTTTCTTTTCAGAAGTACTAACCCTCTACCCCCTTGCTTGATGACTGATTCCCTTCTCTTTCACACAAAACACCCTTTCAACAGTTTAGCAGTGAAAACATCAGGCCTGTCTCTTGGTCACAAGGTTATTGTTTTCATATCTCTTGGAGCAAGACCCTGGGATAGCTCCGCTGATAAATTAGCAGTCGTGTTGAATGAGCAATTACGTCAAGGCAATATTAATCTGGGGGCCTAGTTAGAGTGGAGAAGGTGCCTGATTTCAGTAGAGGAGGAGGTGCTGAGAGGAGTACCTATGTGATCTCATTAGATAAATGCACAACACATACTAGTGGGATCTCATTAAATCTTTAACAGCTATGTATGTTTAGATCAGCTTTCCTAAAGGAATGCCTGGTACTCAAAGATAACGGGAGTGTTTCTCGCTAAAAATGGGCTTTCTTATATTAAAAAAAGCCCTGTGAGGTAGACGCTTTTCTCCTCTTTTTGCCTTAGTGTAGAAATCTACATTGGAAATGGGTTTGCCTCCAAAACAATCTAGTAAATGAATGAATGTGTTATTGCAAACCTCCTACCACCTCCAGGCTGAGGGGTCTCAGGAGCGTTCCCAGGAAATTCTCCTGTTTTTAGGGTATTTTTGTGAACTGCTGATGAAATGAGAAGCTTCAGACATTCTAGCAACAACTGCTCCGGAAGAGGAAAGTTAGTGCTTGCCTTCAATTTTCACAAGCTGGAATCGTCCCGGAAAACTGACACCAAAAATATTTTCATATGTACCCTCGCAAACCAAAACTGCTGAGTTTCACACGGCTGCTCTGCTGAACAGCTCTGCTTCCTGCGGGGGCGTTGTACTTGCTGACACATATCAGGGGAAAACTGAGCTCACTTCCAACCTGCGGATCCCCGTCCTGAGTGCAGCCCCCTCTCTTGGAGCCACCTGAGCGAAGCCTCCTGGTCTCGCAGGTGGTGGCAGACACCATTACACCTGCCAGGTCTCCAGCATCACTGATCACCTGCCAGCCAGAAAGGACAATCCCTGTTCTTCCAGGTCAGGGCTGCAAACCAAGAAGAGAGAGACGCAGAAGGGAGGGGAAAGGGAAGGAAGACAAGGATGCCTGCTGTTGGACCAGGAACATCTTTAAAACAGACCTAAGTCAACATGCATTAATTCCTTTGGTTTATCCTTGACAGGGAATTAGCACAGCTACATGCGGAGTGGTTGCAAGATGCCACATTGATATCTGTCACATAAACCCCTCATATGGAAAAGAAGGGCTTTGTGCAATGGATCTGAACCTTTGGGCCACAGAATGGCTTTTCTTAGTTAGCTGCTTTCCTAATACCTCCCTAAATTTGTCCCAAGGATGTACAGCTAAGCAAACCCCTAAATGAAGGCTCATAGCAAACTGCATGGATACCCAGAGGGCAGACAGAGGTGGAAATCTGGGAATCAGGTTATTATGAGCAATGTGACTAAGATATTCTTGGTCTAAAGGCACATATTAAACTCCATGTTTGGAGTAGTAAGACCCGGCTTGTCAGTGGAATGAGTACAGGAAAATGGGGTTTGTTTTTGGTAAAATAAAAATTCATTTTTGTGTAACTTTGCACTCAGGAAATAAACCCTGTCTCCAAAGCTGAGTGTCTCAACCTCTGAGCTCCCCAGTTGCATCTCAGACACCCAGCAACAAGCATTTGCATCTATGAGGTTTGCTCAGAGCGTGGCTATATTTTGAGATACGAACTGTGCCCTTTAAAAAGGAGGCCACTCCACTGAAAATGCAAATCTCAGCAATGCCTGTGAGAGAGATCAGCACCCAGTGCACATGTACGTGGCCTCTTCACCATCCATACACCTCGCTATGCTACAGATGGGTATGACCTATAGACAGGAGCATGTTAATATCTATTTCAACACCTTGGCAGCCTGGGCTGTTTCAGTTCTACTTTTTTCCTTAACCTCAAAATGAATTTAGAGCCAGACTCATGTCAAGTGTCCCACAGCTAACCTCTAAACTAATTTTTTATTGCCTTGAAGAGAAGGATTGAGAAAAATATTTATAGGCCCTGGAAGAATAGTAAAAGTTTGCAAGCATTTAGGGCTTTTACTCCATAAACCTTTATGTGCCCTTCATGCACCCATTCAGCTCTGAAAAAAAAAGTATAAAATAAAATAAAATAATAATAAAAAAAAAAGCACAGGGAAATCATGCTCTGACAGTAAGTCAAAAATGTCATAAATTCCAGATAAAACCAATACCCACACATAGGAACCCATCTGTACAAGCCTGTTGTACAAGCTCAAAAGCAGAGAGAAGAATTAGGATGGTTCATGTTTCTCACTTATCCCTTTCCATTTAGGACAAAATGCCCTCAAACCTTTTATACACTATTTTTTAATCTGTGCCCAGCATCTCTGCGATTCTTCTCATTTGTTTCCTTTTGGTGTTTTGTATCAACTGAAAGTTCACTTCTTATATCTGCAGTCCCTGAGTGATCATATCTCCTCCATCCCCACCTCCTGAATACTGGACATCTCATTCTTCCTATCTTCTTTCCTATGCTTCTTCACCTTCCATAATATTCACTTTTCTCTTTCACAGACTATGCCTTTAAAAACCACTTCTTCCCGGGAAACCTCCCTAAGCATTACCTAATAGCTCATGTGTATGCTTCCAGTGTTCCATCTGAACCTTCTTTAGGGGTTTGCTGTCCATTGCGGATGCAAGGACCTTCTCATATTTTTGCTTGCAAACTGCTAAGCCCATCTGACTTGCAAACAGCCAGCCAGGGTTGGCATGGGTTTTGGTGCAAAGAATGGACAATTTTTCCCCCCCGTCTCACTAATCACTGCTTTCCATTCACTTTTCTGCTTTTCAGCTTCCTTCATCCTCATAGCCCAGCTCAGAGGCTTCTTCGCCCCGTGGCTCTATGAGCTTATACTTGTAATCACATGATCAGGTCACTGAAGAGCACTGCTCATATAAATAGCATAGTTTTTATTAATTACAACAAAATTAAAAATGAGAATCTTTGTAGCTTCTCTGATAGGCACCAATTTTCTATGAAGAATAATGAATAACTCAAATGAAAAGCTAAAAAAAATCACTAAGATGGCAAAAACTGCCCTCATAGTGTGGTTTTGTTGTAGGTTTTTTTGGAGGTTGAAACAGAACATGGGACAACACTTCGCCGGTACTCATGAAACACTGTAAGAATCCAGGCCAATTCAAGCAGGTAAGACAAAGTACAGAGGGCAGGAAAAATCAATGCCTCACCTTGGGAAAACAGACCTGAGAAGCAGAAAGATGAAAAGTCTCGCGGAGCAGATCTCAAGACAGAGCCGAGAACCTAACGCAGACTTGCTTTGGTTGATCCTTTTGGTATAATTCATGCAAAATCTAGTTCATCAAGTGAATATAAAATATTCAATACCCTGAGAATCCTCCCCTCTGCAGTGCTGGCTGTGGTAATGTCGACCTGTCAATAACTCGTTTGGGCAGGCTGCCTCAGACCTTGCCCATGTGCTTTCATAATAACATGCCATTTCTAGCAGAGCAACGTTCAGGACCAGCACACTCACACTGCTCCTGCTTTAAAATCGGTCTGACTCCAAGCCCGAGGAGCACCGTGCACGTTTCCAAGGCCAAGGAGAGAGTACACAGGAGAGGCTGGGTAGAGCTGCCCCAGCTCTGTATTTTGCAGCTCTTGGGCACACAATGAATTTCTGAAGTTTCACTGGCTGTGGTTTGTCTGATCCAGTTACAGTCTCAAACATGATCTGGTTCCTGGGGGGGATACTTTCTTTTTCCTGGGTAATTTCTCTACTCTACTTTATCCTCTCATTTGTCGTTTGCAGCAAATATACCGAATTTTAATTTTTATTTCTTTGCAGGAGTATGTCCAGAAGGCTGTGCTGGCATCTCCTCTGGGGAGGAAGCTGAGCCCAGGCTGGAACACAGGACCCTGCCACTCTGAAGGTGTGTTTGCAACTTGAGATTTGTGTCCTGGCCTGGCAGCAGAAGTACATCCATTGCAAGGGAGTTTACGTGCAACTTGGTCTGTGCAATCTCTATCTGTCTCTGATGCAGAAAAGGAAAGATCTTAAAGGAAAACTCAAGAAAGGGCAGAACTGCGATGGAGAATCCTCTCTCTGCTCTGCCCCTCTGCACTGTGTAGTAGGTGGCTGAGGGAAAAAAACTTGGGAGACTGTCCTCATCCTTTTGAGTTAGTTGTGATGAAAGGCTTCCTATAAAGCTGAATTAAAATTAAAAATAATGGCTCTGAGTAGGCTACTCCAACAGGAAAGTCGAAGCACATTTCCGACAGGAAGGACAATGAATCACAGAACCCATCTACCCAGGGATGTGGAGATTCTTCATCCCTAAGTTATCCTTTACATTGAAAGCAAGAAACAAAAGCATGTGATATTTCAAAAAACACCTCAGCAGTTTAGACCCTAGAAAAGCACGTTGAAGAGCAGCAAAGCCACGGCTTGCCCCAGATGCCTAAACAAAGGGAGGAAATTGCTAGATAACAGTACATCAGAGCTCCACAGAAGCAGCGAGCTGTTCCCTCTTGAAGGTCTCACCATGAACAGTAACAAGCACCTGGGGATTGATCTAGGCCCTGTTTTCAGAGCCACTTGAACTCTTGAGGATATTTTGAGGCACCCTAAACCCAAAATGTCCACTACCAGGGAGAAATGTATGGACCTTTGCCAAAGTGTGCATTTGCAACACATACAGAGGTTGCTCAGGGAAGCCAAGGTGAGGGTCGACCACTTCAGCACTACAAGGACTCCTCCCCAAATCCCTGTGGGGTCATCTTCTACCCAAGAGACACCAAACAATGAAACACGAGTGAGGGAAGCAATGCAATGGGTGAGAAAGGGCAAAAGAAGTGAAAGAGATCAGCAAGTAAATTGGAAGCAGAAGTACAAATGGAGACAAGAAAATTCAGGAAAAGTTGTGTCTCTCCTGCTTGCTTCTTCCAGACACAGCAAAGTGATGTCTGAAAAGTGATGAATCAGGGACCACAGGCAAGGACAGGAGCAACAAGGCTCAATTGTATGACCTGAGGCACGGATGAGAAACTAGAGCAGAGAGAGGGGAAGCAGAGAAAACTGTCAGATTTCTGTGGGCATTACCATGCCGTGTGTGCTCTTCATAAAACATTTATCATGGTGGATGTCTCACTCCTTTGATTTGGGATTCAGAACCTCGACCAGATTTAGACCAGGCATTTTCTTTCTCTCTTTTTCTTTGTCCTCCATCTAATTTTAATACAAATTAGGAAGAATTGTACCCCACCCTCCCCGATATTAGCCTATGGAGAGCAGGTAACGACCTGTATCGCACATACTCAGGTCCCTAGAAATTGAGTTTGTCCCTGATTTTAACAGCTTAATTTGAACAGTGATTAAAGAATAAATGAACCCTTTGCTCATCACAACAGCATTAACATGTGAGCACGAAGAAGCGCTTATTTATCTTGGCAAGACCCAGAGCCGGGATAAATGATTCCAGCTGAAGATAGAATTATGTCTCTCGACTCCCAGCTAAATTTGGGGCCAAATACATACTCCCTCTCCTGCAGTAAATGTCACTTTCCTGATCCTAACACATCAGTTCCAGCGTATATTGATGCAATCCACTGCAACAGCAAAATCACTACCGCTGTAATATTGCTCCCATAAAGCGCTGGATAGAGGCCTGATCGACTGCATTGGACAACAATTACCTCAAATCAAATTCTCTCTCGTTCTGGACAGTGGTGTAAATGTGGAGTATCTTCACCGCAGATCGATGGAGCCACAGCAGAGGCAGTCAGGGAGGAGGGGGGTTATAAGCAGGGAGATTGTGCTCATTTCCATTTTTGCCCAGGGAAGCACGAAACACTTCTGCTGTTCCCCAATAACTGAGCTCAAGGAAAAGCATCAATGCACCCACCAATTGTGAGCCTAAGAAGATAATGAGCGGCCAGACGGCCCTAATGCAAGTTGCTGGGGCACCTATCCCCGTGCACAGTGTGTCTTGCCTGAAGCATAGAGCGTTTGGCCAAGTCCCAGAGGCAGTGAAGTGAAAGGGTCTCACCTGCTACCTGCAATCAATCCTTGCCTACAGTGTCAAGCCGACCTCACCGGGGGTCATTCGGCAAGGCTGAGCCATTGCTCTGTGTTTGTCAGGGGGGATCGGTTCAATGCTTCCTGCAAGGGTCAGTGGCAAAGGCTGGCAGTAATTTTCAGCTAGGTATGTGGAGGGGGGGATGGAGCCCGAGGCACTCCTGGCTTCAATAAATACTTAAGGAATTTAACAGCCCAGTGCAGACCCTGTGTCAGTGGATGATGATGATGTGATGGAGCTCACGCTCTGTATTGCAGAGCTCTGTCATCATACATCTCTGCTGCAGGGAGCAGCAGGGCAGCCATGCCACGCGGACAAGCAGGTACACAAATGGTGTGCCTCATCTATCGGGTTTCTCCAGATAATCGGGATCAGCACCCGCTAAACACCATCAATGTCCTGGATGTACAACCCTGAGCTGACTCACGTCAGTGGAAAAAAGAGGCCAGTGGTAATGTCCTGGCCAAAACTGCGCCACATCACAATACAGGCATTACTCATGCTGGGTCAGTTCTTAAATATAGTACAATCATGCAATATGCCCAGGCCTACAGGGTAAGTAAGGGCTCCTTTGTATTTTTTTAAACCCAGGAATTAGATTTTTTTTTGTTGCTGCTTGTAGCCTTAAAGGGCTAGAGATTTCTATACGGGTTTTCATTTTGCAGAGGAAAGGCACGATAACTACAGTAAGAAAAGGAGATTTTCTGGGCATAGAGCCAAACCAAGACACAGGTCACCTAGCTCCTATAATCTTCTGTGCCATAGACTCCCCATCTGCCTTCTGGCAAGTCATTTATTCTACCCTCATCCTTTGTGCTGCAGCTGTAAGTGGGGATAATAACACATCTCTACATCATAGGGCAAATGTGAGGATAAGCATGATGGTATCAGTGCAACTATTGCATAATGTGTTGGTGGGCTGGAGGGATTACTGTCCCTAAGCACTCCCTGTGAGCCACACAGTCCCCTGAATGATCATCTCTTCGGGTATTTGTACCTTGTAAAGCCTAAGCTGAAACTTCAGCATTATCTGTCACAGCTTTTACACGTACTGAGACATTCTGCGCAGTGATCGGATTGCGGCAAGTTACAATTTCCCACTGAAACTAAGAGATCAGCCCTGCGGGAGATGATGGGGTTCAGCAAAACTAAATGATGTGTTTCTCAAGCAGACAAATAGAGAAGGATAGGCTAAAGTGAGCCAAGAAACTCTGTGTACCAGCACCTGACGCTTCTGATGAGGTTTCTACCACCTGATCTCCCAGTAGAGCTGGTTGTGGGAAAGCATTTGGGCTTCTTTCAGTTCAAATGGGTCAAGTTAGCAAAAATCCCTGGTCTGGTTAACGTGAACAAGTGCGATTTAAAACAGGCCCAGGAGTAGAACGAGCAGGTCAGTGGGCAGACTAGACTGCTGTTGGTGACAATTACTGCTCTGAGCTGGGAGTTTCTAAGGAGGAAAGGTGGAAGCTTTCCCAAGAGCTTCCACCAAGGTTTCCAAGATGCACATCTGCCCTTAGACAGTACTGCTTCTGAAAGAGCTTTCTCTCTGTAAGCAAACTGTACCGTTGATGAATCCCCTCATCTTGTAGACCAAAGAAAAAGGAGGAATAAGGATGTAAGTTCCACATTGGGAAGGATGTTTTGAAGATGATATAAGCCAGTGTGACATACAAGCTGATGAGGCCAGAAGCAATGGTAAATTGCAAAGAATTTTTGGCTTGTCTATACTAATTTACTAAATGAAGCTAAACCTATTTAAACAAGGTTTAAACTATTTTAAGTGTGTTGAGTTGGCACCAAAGTAACTTGATCCACTTTACATTGATTTAATTACACCACTGTGATTTACGGACCGTGCTGTTGTCTCTTATAGTCTTAGACTTCCTTAGCTGCACCTTCAAATTGGCTTCATAAGAGAAGAGGTCTCCAAAATATTTGGTTGTAATGTAAATTTAATTATGGATGCCATGGGAGTGGGCAGCCAGCATCCCCCCAGGCATCCCACAGTACGGAGATTAGATCCTTAATGCTACATTGAGAATCTTTCCATCTGCTCTTCACAGTGCTGATAGCATCACCTCAAAAATACCCAATCTGAACCCAAAAGGGAAGAAGAAATGAAATTTGCGCATGGCTCGATTCATATTTCACGATATTTCATTAGACAACATCTCCATTAGGAGCCTGACATTTATATTCATGGTTGAGCAGAGGGATAACTTATGAGTTATCTCTTCTGTCTTTGCGAGTGAAGATTAATGTCATAAACGGTCAGCAATCATGTATCACATACATACACACTTAGACACACTCAACATGCATTATTTTTATCTTCTGTGATCTTCAGGAGCAAAAGCACTTGAGACAACAGTTAAGGGGAAGAGCAGTTTCTGAATGTTGTCAGACTGCACAAGCCAGGGGAAAAATTGTGTCATGGGTTAAACAAGCTAAACAGAAGGCGTCTATCGAGCCAGGGAGAGTGGCCTGTGCGGAAGCTGTTTCACACTGGCACTACGTAGTACGCTGCGTGTCACTCTTGGGGCTCTGTCCTAAATGGCGAGCCTCTTCTTTGTGTGAAACGGGAAGAAGAGGAGGGAGAGGCAATCCACTGCCCTTTCTCCGCTCTCAGAGGGCTTGAGACCGGTAGCATCCAAAGTCCATTCTTGCATAACTTCGAGAAGTTCGACTGAATTTCCAAAAGAGAGTGCAGCTAGTGACTGCCATGGCTTCATCGCTGTGCGCTGTGCTTCACCCCGTTGCTAACTGCGATGCCAAAAGGCTGTGTGGTAAAGAACAGGGGATGCCAATTCCGTGCCATCTGGGGATTTCCCTAAGACAGCTTTCTGGCTGCTTCAGATGAAAGCAGCTGAGCTCCCAACAGAGCTTGCACAGCCCAGGACTTGTTTCTAGTGAAAATCCATTGCGAGCGTTGTATAAGGAGAGTGCATAATAAACACAATTTATCACATGGCTCTCAAATTCATTACTGAGCTCTAACCTCTGAGCCTACAGATTTATAGACATCGAGATCCGTGGCCAAAAGGTGCTATGTCAGTGCAAATAGTTATGGTTGTTGGAAAGATCCTCTTGGATTATCCAGTCTAGCCACATGCATTCCCGCAAATGCATAAGCAGGTTCAATGATTTGATACAAAAAAATCACTGCCTCATATTGTCTATGATGACTGATGTCTCTTGAATTATCTTCTTGACTGTGCTTTTCATCTTAATTAAATAGGCTGGCTGGACCATGCCAAGAGATAGAACAGGCCAGATTTTTATTATTCTGGCGAGTAACATCTATTCCAACACAAGTGGGTCCAGTGCAACCTTCTCATATAACAGAACAGACAGCCTGCTACAGGATCTGACTGACTATTCACTGATACAAGTGATCTGAACCCCCTTTTCATCTGTTTCCTGTCATCCCCACACCCAGCTTGCACAAGACAGCTAATTTTAGGTAGTTTAGATAGATTTTAATTTCATTTACTGAACTGCAGTGCCATTCCTTTGAAGTATTTGAGATGACAAAGACCAGAAAACATACATTAAAAAAAATCAGACTAAAGCTCTATTCTTGCTCTCATTTGTGTGTTACTCAGGCAAAACAATAGAAAAATTCAGGGGTTATGCCAGTAGCTGAGAAAGAGCAAGAACTCAAATCCAGGCAGCTCATCTTCAGACAGTAAATTTCAACCCCAAAATGCTTTCTGTATTTGCTTGACCCAGTGCAGTGCAATGCAGACAAGCTCCAGCTCTGCCTATGGGAAGCACTATGGACATTTTGCTCCAGCATTTCGCCCCAGCTACTTATTTCCACTGCAGACCATTCATGTTGTTTCTTGTGCCCTCAGGAGAGCTCCCATCCCCAGTCCCAGCGATGTACCCTGGCAGAGCTGCCGCTGCAGTGTGCTCTCTTCTTATATGCTTTTCTGCATACTTATTTTTCCAAGGAAAACACATTCACTCAATGACCCAACACAGAAATACCTCATTTTACCACCCTGCTTTAAAAACAAGGCCCTATCATTGTTTGTTCTCTCTGGAGAAATTTCTAAGCTCATTTGCCCACATGGCCTTGTGTGAGTGGGAGACATCACCGCACAAATCCCTCCTTGCAGCAGGGTCCAGGGGCTGTGAACACTTTTCCTGCGTGAAATTAATTGAGCTCCAAGGGTCAGCAGGTTACGAGTAGGCTCATTATGACAAATGATTTCTGTCTGAGTAGGAAGACCTTTGGGGTCAGTTCAGGATTCTGCCTAAATTTTGTAATTATGTCTGCCTCAGGCCTTAAACAAACTGAATGTCCCTTAACATGTGGAAGGAGGCAGCCTGGAGATTAAGAAACAAGCAGAAACAGCCTGGCTTAGTCTGGCAGGACAGATTTTTAGCTGAATCTTGTAAATAAAACCCCTGACAAGCTCAACAGAGCCAGAGACAGGCTTAGAGCCTGACAAGGAAAGATCTGGAGTCTCGAGGAACTCTTTATCCCCGCGACGATTACAAGAAGTCCAGCTGGGAAAAGCTCATCCTAATTCCTACTCTGCCCGCGACAGAGACGCTTCACTTTGCCAAACCCAAAAGGGATAATACGCTGCAAAATATGCAACCTGATTGTACATGGAGCTGTATTCGTAACTTCAGGGCTTAGCTTGTGACTCACAGCTCTGGCTGGCTGGAGGAGTCATGTGCCAGAGAACTAGGCCAGGTTCTAACATTGAAGAAAGTGACTTCAGTCTTCGTGTGGTGCTTTTCCTTCACAGACAGTGCCGGAGATTGGAGGTGGGTATGGCCCCATGTCCTGGTCTTTGCTGTGCAGCCTGACTGTTCCTTCAGCAGGTAGCAAGGACATGGCCAGGACTGGCCCTGGCTGGGACTCCCCTCCCCTAACTTCACTGTTTACAGGTTATTTGAAGCTAGTCACCTACGTTATTCACCTACGTTATTCACCTCAGAGAGTGGACGCTTCCAAAACATGATTCATCCTGTCCTGAAGTAGATGGGAAGAATTTACTTTGGACAATACTTGTCTAGAGAAAATCTAGATTACCTGAAGCATGGAGAAGGATCTTTAAATGAGGTGAGATGGAGGCACCGAGGCTAGTACACCCCAGTACACTGGAGAGACAGCGCACAAGCTGTCCAACCTTAGGTAACTATGGAGGGACTGCTGGGCCAGCTCAAGTGCCCCAGCAACATCTCAAACAAGAGAGCTGCTTTCCAGTTATTTTACATTACACTCCTCTGCAAAGGCTGTCTGTAGGTTATTCCTCAATCCCAGAAGAGGATACAAGATGTTTCCTCATGCTGCTGGCCAGACAGACATGGGCAGATGGAGAAATGTGCGCACTCAATACCTGATGGCTCATGGCCACATGAAACATCAATTCATCAGTCTAATTAAACTGTGTATGTATGCACATAACACATATCAGTACGTTTTTAAATATCTGTGCAAGATATTTCAGGAAGTGCACAGCAAATGTCTAATCTTGTTTAAAAACGATC
This sequence comes from Actenoides lindsayi, assembly GCA_025331215.1. Taxonomy (NCBI): domain Eukaryota; kingdom Metazoa; phylum Chordata; class Aves; order Coraciiformes; family Alcedinidae; genus Actenoides; species Actenoides lindsayi. The sequence continues at coordinate 22,211 of WTSP01002105.1, forward strand.
GCTTTGAAACCATTGTTGGGTCTGAAAGATGAGCTCAAATATTAGGATTTAAATCTGAGCTTCTAGGGCATTCACCGCTCTTATTCTTTCTCCTTACTCTAGACTTAAGTTATATAATTGTATACTTCAAAGTTTGGGATGAAAAATAAATTGAAATTCAGGTATTTCCTTTAATATTTCTTTGAAAATCAGAGAAACTAGTAATTTCTCCCAGATTTCTCCCTATTATGATTTGCAGCATTGCATTCATTAGTCTTTTCTTACAGTACATTTTCTTCTAATCCTGAAGAATCATAGGAGCACAGGATTGCTTGAATCTATTTCAGTTCTTCATGTAAATTAGAGGGACAGAATAAAAATTACATATTCAGAGAAAATGGTCTGTCTTTCTCATAATACTAATAAAAAGCAGAGTGGGTTTTATTTTGCAAATTTTCACTGGTCTTTTGTTATGCTTTATTGCACTCTGATCACCATGGACACTCAAAAGAATCTACAAACTGATAAATGGTTGTCTTCAAACACGTTTCTAATAGTTTGTGTGTCTGTAAAATTTTTTTGCAATGATGGCATGATTACACTAACCTGAAATTGCAACATAATATAGAAAGGGGTTTTAAATCGCATTTAATGTAATTTTTATAAACTTGGAGAATAATGATAAGATAATAATGTTTATTTTTAACAGTGGAATTGTGAGTATAATTTGCGAAATTTTACTCTTAAAAAGTCTTATGGTTGACTTTTATCAAGCTTCTAGGTTTTTTTCCATATTGAGATAATTTTGGATACTTCTTATATCTTAGAATGAACTTTTCAATCTCATTTTTTGAAGCTGTCAGATAGAACAGTCAACTCTTGTACACACAGTGAAAAGACAACTGTTCAGTAATACTGGCCAGAGATAGTAGATAAATGCTCTGCAAATATGCCTAGGACTTTTTCCTATGAATAAAGATGATCTCAGTTGGGTTTGGGTTTCTCAGAGAATGCAGTTAATAATGTGTGATGATACTATTTATAGTGTCTTCCCTGTGCAGATCCATCCAACGTTATCCAAAGAGGTTGCTTCATCATTTTTTTTATTTCAATAACAATTCAGAAACTTAGGCTAGGTATGAAAGTCCAAGAGGAGGTGCTCAGGACAGGATTCAGCCTACTCTCCTCCAAGATAGACAATGAGGAGATGGAAAACATGAGGTACCAGGCAGGAGACAAGCATGTCCTCCAGCCCAGCCTGGGGATGAAACTGCATCTCCTTTTCTGAGCAGAGTATCCCTGTGGTCTTTGGCAATTAACTGTGCCCAGATTTTTAGAACTGGGCACAAGCAATGGCATGCTTCCTTTGCCCATATAATTATGCTAATTGTGACCGCAGTTGTGGTATCATACACGCAAACAGTCAACTAGACACCCAGACTGGAAGATGACTCTGCTGTGCTCCAAACAACATTTTCAGCGATATCTTGCTGGCTGAGCACCTACAGTAAGGTCTCCTTAGCCCATGCAGGATTGTGCAGTACACACTATCTTTCTCTGGCAGAGAATTAGACTACACAACCTAATCAGTCATTTCCCTTCAGTCCCCCCAGATGGTGTTTTTTGGAGACAGCCATGCACATAGCGATTGGCAAATATGTCTGGTTTGTGATGCACCATCACTTGAAGCAAGAAAACAAATAAAAAATTACCAATGAAGCTGTTAAGACAGGAAACTCTATTAAGAACCCAAGGGAGAAGCTGCTTCCCTGATTACATATAATATGCACTGTGTACTTACTCTTAGTGTACCCAGCAATGGGAACGAAACTCCCCGGAGGATTGTGTCCTCCGCTGGCCTGCAGCCAGATCTGTCACACGGAAAGTGCTCCTCTACCCTGAAAAGTGTCTCGGTAAAAAATAGCATCATTGAGTTACATGTTTATGGTCTCTTAATGATCCAGTAGCAGATGTGTTCAGCTTGCTGAAAACAGTGCTGGGACAGAGGTTTGGGTTTTGGCGTGGTTTCCCTCTGCCCTGACTGCTAATCCTGTGAGCTGGAAACGGCCACGGAAGTGCCCAGCAAAGCTCGCTCTTTCACGTGGCATTGCTTCAGTAAAGATTTTTGTAGGCCAGATCATGTCCTCAGGGTAGGTCCCTGCAGTCCCTAATCTTTTTGTTTCTCCTTCAGTTTCATATTTATCAGAAGAATTTGAACAAATCTACATGATGGGAATTCAGCATCCAGCGATGATGCTGGAGAGGCTGCGTGTCTGCCTTAGCCGTATCGCCTCAACAGGGTGAGCGAGAGACAAAAATAGTAAGTATTCAATTTTAGCCATGAAAATGTAATGAAATAAGCTCCTACTGAATTCTATAGAATGATTTAAAAACCTCATATGATGGCACACTTAAACTCTATATATAGGCTATTAGATTAATAATAGCACCCTATTGATCCAGAGCTTTCCCCAAACCCAAAGTCAATACACAGAAGAGCTCTCATTGACTTCCTCTAGCTTTGGATCATTTCTTTTTGTCTTAGCTGAGGAGTTTTCCGGAGAGGGGAAAAGAACAGTAGGAAATAATTGTATCTTGAGGGACAGGGAAGTTGAAACCTTGGTCTCATGTGATTTGCTCCAGTGACAGACTTTGAACGGAGCTGGGCAGAATTTTGCTTTATTTTTGCCAGTGCTGATTTTTACTAGAAAATGCTATTTCAATTAAAAGGGGCTTTTTGGAGGCAAGGAAAGAATGAAAGTCCACTCTGAAAAACAGGAAAAGAATATGACATTTTTCAGAGCACAATGACTTTTCTTTTTCCTTTCATTCGAACCTATGTTTTGAAATGGACATTATGTGAAATAGTAATAGACAGAAAGGCCAAAAAAAAATCTCACCCAAATCAACTCAAGTATATCAAACCAGAACACTTTAACTAACCTTAAAGTCTTCTTTGTGAAATACAATTTTGCCAAATTACAGAAGAAATAACATAAATATTTCAGAACCTACTGAAATATAGAAAACCACATTTTTAACATGTTAATTGGTGATCGTGTAATTTGCTGTTCTTTCTGCACATTACTCTAAGATGCATTTTACTAACTTCCAGTATGTCATGTTCTTTGGAACATTATGGACCATGTTTTAAGCAGCTATACTGAAATGTGAGTTCTTGCCCCAAAGTACTGAAAATTACTCTAATGAAAAAATGTCAAAAAAACATCGTCAGAAAAGAAGGAAGAAGAGCTAGAATGGTAGACAAAAAATAAAAATAAGGAGCTGGAGGAAGATAACCAAGCCCTTAAATTTAATCTAATAGGCACAATAAGCAGTTATGTTGCCACACACTCTTGCTACAGTTAAGAGCCTCTTGGGTAAAGTGACGTGAAAAAGGCAGAGATTAATTACACAACCCTAAATTCAACGGGATGAGGGGCATCTTTCTTCTCTGTGCCCAGTACAAGGGACAAGGAGCTCCTGGGAAATGTCAGAAATGGAGAAACTGCTTCTGGAGCCCCAGTACCCCAGAGAAAAACACAAATCTGCAATCCCAGCTCCTAGGACCCCTCCCCTTAGCAGCACTGTCTCCTTTCGCAGTCACCTCTGCCATGTCCCACTGACTGCTCTTGCTGCATGTGGTGTTTTAAGAAGTCAGACAAAGGAATGGTGGCTGAAAAAACCTCCTGTATTGGCTTTCAAACACTCCTATCAGAGAAAAACAAAAGCAGAACTTGATCTTTTGTTGTTGTTTTGGGGGTTTTTTTCCCTCCTTTTGAAAAAGGGATTCCTCATCTTTACCGCTCCTTTATATTCTAACTGCCCCAGCTGGAAACCTTCTAGGCCTTTTTAAAACAGGATTAAAAACACAGTTTTCTGCATTAGCACAGCTCAAAAGGATAACCTCAGCTCTTTTCTCTGCCAGCCAGCTTTTTAATCCTGAATCACATGTCACTTCAAATTATGAATATGATTTTCATGTCCCCCTCGGGCCTAAATTTCACCCAAGTAAATCCTCTCATTCAGCAGCCGGAGAAACGTGTCAAAAGCAGTGATCTTCAAGCACCAAGAGTGCTCTGGGAGAGATCAAACTGTCCCAGTCTGAACTCTCTGAGTGCCAGGCATCTTTTCCCCTCCTGCTTATTGTTGTTGACACCCTGCACTCCCCCCTTCCTTTCCCCCCCAGTCTGAAAGCCTGGGATGGCAAGAGAGAGAAAAAGAGAAGTCCCTTCTTAATTCTAAATATTTCTGGGATTGATCCTTTCTGCACTTGTGAGGGCAGAGGGGGAACAAAGCCGCACGCATGAACTGGTTCTGGGTAATGAGAAATTAAACCACCTGATAAAGCGCTGCTTTCTTTCATCTCCTAGTACAGCTCTCCACTGATATGATCAACAGTCAGACAAGTGAACTGGCAAAACAGCCCCGATTTCTGAGCCAGCCGGGGTCGGTGTGACGCTCCGCTTGAAGAAGGGAGACCTTACTCGCCTGAGTGTCTCTGCACCGTGTAGATACCCCTCTCCCAAGTGTCTTGCAAACATGAGTTAACTTAGAACATCCTTTGCAAGAGGAAATCTGCATTTCCAGCACTGGTCTACAAATGAACAGACAAGGATTTTGTCTTGTGCAAAGTACTTAAAACCTGAGGATCAAGCCTAGAATCAGAACTCTAGAAATCAGCACACTGGGATCTGGAGGTATTTGCAATTAGGTCAAATGTCTGCTCAAGAAGAGAAAACCTTCCCAGATCAGAAGACCATCTCTTGTCTCTTCAGTCTATTTAGGGAGACTAGAGAGCTCAAAGGACCATGTTGAGCTTTCCTTTTCCACTCTCCCCCCATTATAGTTTATTCTTCTCCAAAAAGAACTTTATTATTGGTTTTGTTTTGTTTAGGTATTTGCTCCTTTCCCATTTTGACTACGGCTGTTGCCCTTGCTTGCTGTCATGGTAGACGCTGCATCAAAACTCAAGACGGGTGTTGAGGTTTTGTTCACCTTTTTCTGATGGGAGCTGTGAAGCGTATCAGTACCATCCCCATCATAGCAGGATGACCAGGTAAGTGCAAAGATTATTCTCATTCAGTTCTTCCAGAGCAATGAACAGAGATGTTTGGATTTCGTTCCAAAGGAGGTCTGGGGTTAGAAATTATAACCTTGCTGAGGTCTTCTGAGTACCAATGCAGGTAACTGAGCTTTCTCCTGCAGACAGTGGAGACGCGGTTCTGATTTGAGGTCAGTTCCTCTGAACACACTCTTCCAGGGGGTTTCTAGACTTTGTCAGAAAGGTGTTTCGGTATGGGTTTAGATCTTAATTTTCTTGGGATTTCTCCTTCCTCATGGGGAAAGATGGTAAAGATAGGCCCAAGACGTCATGGAAAACTGAAATCAACAGCGTTCTGCAAGTCCCCACAGCCGCAACACATGGCTGCGATGATATTGCCATTTCCCATTTGAAAATCCATCAGATAAATGTTTTTCTCCTGCAGAAGAGCAAACACAAGTGTGGAAAGGGACTAAGAGGGCATGTTTATCGTGTGCTTACCTTCCCACGGTGAAGAAGCCACAGGAGTTATTACAGAAACCTCACCTTTCAAAACATTCCCATGGCCATGAACATGCTACAGAACAAATGTATATCCTGGAAGGATTTCTCATTTGCTGGAAGATCAACTCTGATCCAGCTATCGCCTGTTGCTTTTTCAAGTTTCAGCAGCAAGCCAGAAACATAGTGGTTTGCCAAGAGAGGTGGGCAGGAAACAGTTTTTCCAATCCACAAGCAATTCTCAGTTTAGACTTTTCCCAGCCTAATACTGAGTGAAAGGTAGAAATCCGAAATTTAAAAGGATTCAGATCATATCATCCAAATACCTTTTCTGAGCTTTCCCTTTTAAAAAGTATTTTGATACATAAATTTAAAATATTTTCATTTAATTTCAAAATGTTTACTTCTTTAATATAAATCATAGTAAATCCAAAAGCAAAAATATTCCTCCTTAGTTCACTTCCCCCCTGAAGTAAGACATTCAGATCATCACATGGTTTCCACTAAATGTCATTTTGCAGTTTAAAATAATTGCTAGAAAATCCCAATCAGTATTCAAGACCATGTTAATGACCACCTTAGTGCAGGCTGGAGGTGGCAATAGTTTAGTGACTGCTTTGCTGCAGGTACGGTGTTTGTAATCCCTTAAGCAGTGCTTTGAGGCTTACAGTAGCTAATATATGTCCACCACCATAGCAAGGAATAAAATGAATATTGCTTCCTTTATCCCTTTATGTTTAGTATTACAAAAGCTTGTAGGGCTGAATTTCCGGAGCGGTGATTTCCCCCCCCCCCTTCAACTGTTGGATGATAAATTTGTTTATCTTTGCTCTTGGCACAAAACTTTGTGAACATTTCTAAAAGAAACAACGAAAACTCACTCATGGTCTGGTAAGTCAATACTCCCAGTGTCTCATTCTTCACTGCCAACACACCTTGTATAACCATTCACCGCTCTGCCTGAGTGGCGGTTCGTGTCCGTTTTGCACTGGTGCAAATGACTAAAGCAGCTGCAGAGCAACAGAGAATAAAGCTCTACCTCCTCCTTTACATGCCAGTCTGAGCAGAAGTTCTAAGAAATACACGGCTGAGGCTGAACCTTCATCCCAAGCCAGTGACAAGCAGGAAGGATCAAAGTGAACACAACGAAATGACATGTGTAGCCTCTCCACACAACAGGGCTAAAGTCACAATATTTCTGTACAGCTCCTTCCTTACACACAGAGCACACAGACAGACTGGAGAAGATGTGACTGCAGATGGTATGTGTGAGAGGATGTAGACTCAAATTTGACAGTCACTTTATAAACAACACCCTGGATGTGTGATCTGCTTTCAGGTCTACTTGCTGCTGTGGAGTAGTTTTCTGTGGGGAAAACCACCAAGTTTTCCAAAGCCTGATATATGATTATTCTCTGCTAAAGTCTTAAAACCACAAAAATTATTACAGCTATTTGTATCTCATCCTGGCATCGCTGTTCTCCGTTGCAGTAAGTGGAACTATCTTTTCTTAAAATGCTGGATCGAATCCACACTGGATTTATTACACCTGAGGACAGCTCTTCTGTATTTTACAGCTTCTTGTTTACAACTGTGCAGGGGTATAAAAAGTACACAGCCTGAAAAAGTGCACAAGTGTCGTCATCATCCTTTTTATTTTTCCCCCAAAATAGTGGGTCCCAAAGGCAGCTGCTTTTTAGCATGTAACAGCAAAGCAGAGCACAAAAGCAAAAATTATCCTCTCAGGTGGACGGGTGTTTGGCACTTAGGCCAAAAAGCCCCTGGGTCTAAAAGGCATATAATGGAAACAGCAGGGAGTTAAGGATGTCCCCGGTTCTGCACTCCTGTGCTTTTACTGCTTTGCATTCCTTTATTCTCTTTACAATTAAAGTTCAGGAAGAAAGAATGAGCAGTCTGGTCCTGGGAGTGGGAAGCAACTCATGAAGTGCAGGAGACAGCATGTATCCAGCAGCATTTCATTCTAACTCGCTCACACCTGCCCTGTATGAAAGCTTTGTGCATGGACTTCACACGTGGCTTGCACCAGCCTATTTCCATCCACACCCAAGAGCAACTCTGACATTGTGCTCTGTCCTTCACCCAGAAAGTCCCCTGACAGGGTGAGCGCTGGTTTCCCAAACAGCTACAAAATATTTGACTTGGAAAAGGTGGGATTAGAGATACTTATAAATTTAAGAAACCACTTTCTGGTTTAGTCAGTGATTCTTTCTTCTGTGGACCCCAAAACCTTCCTGAAGAAGCAAACCGAATCTGCTAATTTCTGAGGTGGCTGACCCTGGCTGCTGGCAGTGCCAGAGGGAGAGGATGTGTGATAAATAGATGGCCTGGCAGGCCATGACAGCTCACTGGAATGATACAAACCCGCTCGATGGGAGTGAACACACAGAAAGGTTTTTGGTATTTGTCCACCTTTCACCCTCTGATGGACCACAGCTAAACAGTGCAGCATCTGTAGGTGCACCACTGTTGACAACATTTTAACCTGTGACTCACACAGTGGCACCGGTGCACACCCTTCTACACAGAGGTTTCTAGGCCACATCCTCCTCCAAAGAATGAAAGAGGAAAAGTGTGAGATGCACGGAAACCATTCTTCCTTACGCAGACTGACTTTACCAGGAGAGGTGAGCAGAGGCCCTTTGCTGTGGTGCACCACATGCTGCAGTCACATCCAGTCCCACCACTCTGTCCACAGCTGTTTCCACCCATGCTTTCCCCTCTCATGGGCACCAGGTTGTCAGGAATGCAACATTCAGTAGAAAGCAAAGGAAAACATAAAGGGAATTCAACCACTCTCACAGTCTTTTGGCACTAAAATCAATTTACTGATCAGTATTAGCATCTTTTGGGGCAGAGAGTAGCTCCAACAGAGCGGAGCTGCTCCACAGCACTCCCAGTCTGGAAGACACTTTCCCTGCTGTCAAACACTCACCACTAGCCAGGTGCCACTGGGGAAGGGAGTAGGTACTGAGGGATTTATACTGAACTCCATACACGTTGCCAAAGTGTCTCCATTATGAGTGCTGTGGGCTCCTGGCACAGTGGATGGAAGGAGATTGGTTCTCACTGGATTATTCAGGGGGCAGATGATCTGAGTCACACTCATTTCCCATCACTAAGAACCCAGCTCAGTTGCCTCAGTGGCATTGCAGAGATCGCTCTTTGCCTTGGCTTTTAGGATGAAGTTAAAAAGATGTAAGCATCATTGCCATGGCATGGCCAGATCACCCTGTTAGGGTTGCTCAGAGTTTTGTTTCTCTCATATAAGACTCATAGCAGTGTGTGAACTACTAAGTGTTTGGGTTTGGTACCTGTTGTTGAACACAGAGCCTGAGATTCTAGAATACATCTGAAATGACTTTGCTCCCTGGTTCCCTTCAACAGCCATGCAAAGTAGAAGGTATAGCTCTCTAAGATGTCTTTAAAAACACCACATCAAAAGCTGTAAATTCTACAGGATCACTCAATTTTCTGTGGAAATAAAGTCCTCCAGTGGCAGATCCCCCAGGCCATCATGTTCCTCTTCCTCACTTTGGGATACCAAGCTCAGCAACATTATCAAAAGGAGGATCTCCTGGTAAGCCATTTCTCTGCAATAGGTGACATCCCAGCTCCCATGCTTGGCCAGGGAATGATGGGCTCCTGAGGAGAGTAGGAGTCCCCCTGCACAGGCATGCTTGGATGTTACCAGCCCTTCTAGAACAGATGCAACGAACAAGAAGTGGTGTGGCTATGACAGGTATTTGTGACAGCGCTCGGCACAGGTTGTGCCATTTCTGACTGTGGTCATCATTGGCATGAACATCCACAGCAGGTAGGAAGCCAGGGTTATTCACAGTATAATTCTGCTTTGGAGTTGAATTATGCTATGAATACATAATTATACCGTGAGTACATAATATTGTATTATTATGAAGATGTATCAGGGAATTTCTACTACACCCAGGTAGAGAAATCTCCTATACCCCCTTGCTGACTTGCGCAACAATATCCCTACAGGTCGACAATCACATTAACATGTTTTCTGCCCGCAGTCTGGTGAGATCATGAGAATAAGTCTGTGCTCTGGCTCTCAAGCCCATCTGGTGTCTTTTGCCGAGATGGAACAACAAAATACTTGTGTTTGGCTATTTCAGAGAGACAGACCAACAACAACAGAAAGCAGAGTGGTTTTGTTACATTATTTGTGTAATGGCTTAACACTCAATGTGGCATAAGCAGCAGTATCATGATGTTAGTGTCACATCAAACAGATGGCTAGGAAATTATAATATCAGAAAACCCAGAGCACCTTCCATTTCTACGTGTCAGTTAATAATACAGGTGGTGCCATATGAAGGGAAGAGACTTTGTTACAGCTTTGGGGCTCAACTAGTCCACAGGGTCCAATTCCCAGTGCGACCATGGTTCTTCCCTCCCTCTCACCACACAGACATCTGGTGTTATTAAAAGATAGTAAAAGAACCGTTCTCAGAGCTAGCTCCCCAACATTGCATATGTCACCATATGTGGTAATATAGCATTACATTAAAAATAATAATAAAAAAAAAGCCTGCTTATAGAAGATCAGCAACTTTTTTTTTTTTTTTCCATCATCCAATCCTTGTACATGTGCTTATTGGTTTTCGTAACTGTCCCTGTCTTTTGAAGCTATTTAATTAGATGCAATGGGTGGATTTATTACAAAGTCTTGACCTCTCTGCTCCTTAGATATCCATGACCTTAGATACCCATGTCTGAGCATGGAAACCAACTCAAATCTAGCATCTTTAAAATTGAGTCAACATGGACATTTTCTATCACAATATGGATGATGTTAAATAAATATGGGAAGATAAACTGGGGGAAAAAAACCTGCTAGAAGCAACAGGTAGCACAGCACTTTGCTACAACAGACTTCCTCTGAACTCAGTGGATTTCAGTCTTGACTTACTTAGGGGAAACTGAGGCTGGAATTTGGTTAATTCTCCTTCACAGCAACAGCAGTAAAGAAATAATGTCAGCTTCAATGACCCTGACCTCAAGTGCATATCAGATTCACATTGCACACTGGCAATCCAGACACTAAATCCCTAAAGCATAGGGTCCTGGACCTCAGGAATGATACTTCTGAGCTTAATGGCCTGTATAGCAAGGTGTGCCTCCTCCTCTGCCTCTCTGGGCAGACAGAGGAGGTGAGTTACAACCTGCAGTGTAGATGGAAGGAGGGGACAAGAAAAATAAACAGAAAGAAAGAAGACTTATTTCATTAAGAAGCCTCCTTTGCTGTGGACAGGATGCTCACAACAGGAAGGATGTGGACACTGAATAACTCATCTCAGGATTTCTCCATCATTAAGGAAATGGAGGTATTGAAGCGTGGGTTTCCTCTGTATTCTCGTGAAAAGAAACTCAGCAATAAGGCAAAATATTACTACTGCTTTGCTTCTGCTAAAGGAGAAAACTTTCCCTCTCTTCCTTTCCCTGCCCTGCACCTGCTCATCAGGCTTACAATCCACCAGCACTCAGCAGAAGAATTAATACTTGCTTACCTCATGGTATGCAACTTCATCACAGACAACAAAACAGCGAGTAAAGCAAATCTAGGTACTCACCTCTCCAGCAGCTTCAAGGTTTTGCAGAAACATGGCTGGAGCTGTATTTTGCCACTCCAATAGTGAAGGTCCCTGGCTGATGCCAGGATGAGTCTGTCATAGGAGGGGTCGAGGTGGTATCAGAGAGTTACAAAAAGCTGGGTTTGCTGCTCCTGTTGCCCTTGGGAAAACCTGGGATAAGAAAGGGGAAAGCAACAGATGTATCAGTGCTGAGAGCAGCCACCTCTGACCAGCCATTGCAATCAAACCCCTACATTTTCTTGTAACTAAATTTTCAGGTGAGTTTTCATGAGAATAGCTCTCTTGACATCATGAGGATAAACAGCCTTAGTGCCATTTTATGATAATAATAAAAAAAGCCCAGGTTATATAAACAACATATTGTAAACTTCTGCAGGTGGAACTTATCTGTATTATACAGCTCCTCACACAGTGCTGTCCCAGACTGAGACTCCGAGATATTACCAGAACACAAATTATATCAGTCATGGAGATGTAGACATTTTTGATAGTTTAATTTCATTTTTCATCTCATTTTTCATTTGCAAATTATTTTAAGAGGCAGAATGGAGGAGGACACCCCAAAAAAAGGAAGGCAGTATCTCCTGTGGGTAGAATACATGTAGGCTAAAAAATGCTCAACAAATTCTTTAGTGACCTACGTTTCATTACACATCACCAGGAAAGGGCTAACTTGAGGTTTGACCTCCACAGCACTGTATAAATAGAGAAGGAAACCTGAGAAGCATTAAGATGTAGCCTTCCTCAGGAAAAAAAAAAAAAAAAAAAAGCAGTCCCTTCATTAATGACTCCCATTATAGCTATTCATTGTATCCTCTTTTCCTTAACAAAGTCTCACATTGTCAACCAACCCCCTTAAACGTTCAGTGTGTGCCCATTATCAAAATATCATTTTCAGCTTCACTGAACACGTGTAGGAAATGTAGTAGTGTAAAAAGGAAGAGAGGGAGGGAAGATGGCACAAGAAAAAGAAAGATAATAAGCTTAGCCTGTATTTGTGTAATTACCCTCTCCAGAACAGTGTTCTGAGAGAAGGATATGTTTAATTTTTGTCAGGTCATAAATCTTAAACTCTCAAGTTGTCACTGATTAGGCCAGTAACTAAACATCTGACAATGGACACTGGAAGACTGTCTTTCCCACCATTTGTCTTTTAATAAAGATGAATTTTTTATGAAGGGAAGGATACCTCTGTGATCAGTTTTGAACCTCTTTATAAGGACTGCCTAATAAATTCTATACATCCAAATGGTGAGTTACTAGTGGTTTATACAAAGTAAAAAACTGTGAATTTCAGAATTATGATACAAACCTGTTTAGGAAATGTCCAGACAACACACCAGTTTTTCTCTTGCCCATTTATGTTCTTTATCTCTTATAGTATTATCTGACCCTTGATTTGAAGTTAATTCTGGTCCTGACTCAGGCTTCATTCAAGACCAAGGCAAAACTACCATTGTCTTCAGTAGCAGAAGGATCAAGCTCTCAGTGCAAGATTAAAACCTTGGACAACCACATACAGTAATTGCTCAATGGACAAATGATAGAAAAACCTTCTTCTCGACCATAGCGTGCCTCATGATTAACTTCCAAGAACTTCTCCATTATTTGGAAGCTATTAATGCTGTCAATTGTTGTAGGGACCTGACCAATTTGAATTGTAGAGAGACATCAACAACTTGCCCAATATCCAACACCAAGTACTCCTCTGCAGGCAGACAGGCTTGACCATTAACCCACACCTGGATGTTGTTCATCCTGCACTACCAGTATAAGCTGGAAGGACCAAAGCATGGACAGAAACCAAGGTAAAGGTAAAGGTAAACCAAGCTCTAGCTGGTCAAGGCAATGGGAAGCAAGCAATCTGCTTCCCAGTGGAGTGAGCTGGGCAGTTGCAGCAGTGAACTCCGTCAGCCTCTATACAAAGCAAAATTTCAAGTTGCATTCTGAAGATAAAAAACTTCTATGGGTTTCAGAAGTTTACCTTTCCATAACTTGATTTCAGGAGACAAGGAGTCTTAGAAAGGGCTAAAAAGAGCAAATTATTATCCACTTGTAATTGGCCTGAACTGGATTTGCTCTGGATAAAATGTAGACCTCCAGTGTCATGGAGACAGTGTTGGTCACCATCCCCTGAGTTACAGCTGTCATTACATGTACATTTGTCTCCTTTTTCACCCTTAAATATGAATATCTGCATTAGATCAGGTAGCATTTTAAATGTCAGCAGGGCATTTGATGTACTCGATTTCCATCATCTATCCATCCATCCATCCATCTATCCATCCATCCATCCATCCATCCATCTATCGAGTCCTTTCTTGTTTCATTTTTCTCATAAGATATTGAAAACTTGGAATAGTTAGAACAAAATCAATGGGAATTTCACCAAGGGCTCTACTTGAGAGACACAGTTTTGCTATTACTGTCTCTGTCAACTACTGCCTTAGGAGCTTTCTGCTGGGCCAGCAGTCAGATACACCTATTGCGTAATTGCAAGGCCATCCCTGGTGGATGGAGCTCTGCCAGCTGGCAGGGAGGACACCTGGCAGCATGCAGGCAGGAAGGATACATCCACATTGATAACACACTGGGGTCTAAAAGCTCTGTGACTTTGCATTTTTTTTGTCATTAACATTCACAGCCTTGCAGCAGCAGAACTTACTCAGTATTCTAAAGGCAGGTGATGATCTGGGTACAGCCTGGAGACGTGGACACTCTTTGCAATTGGTAGTACCTTGCAATTTGACCTGAATGGGATGACATGCAGATGCATTTCCCCAGGAACAGAGCAGGGCATAGACTATGGCTTGCAGGATCGTGGCCCATCTCTCAGCTAACAACATTTGCCTGCAGCTCTGACCTTTGATTTGCTCACCCCAGCAGGGCAGTGCAGTGGGTCTGGACTGGGCAGCATCACTGCAGCCTACACTTCTCCTTTAAGCTGCAGATTCAGCAGCAGTTTTTTAGTTGAATCTTTGATATCTTCATCAAATATATCTATGCATATATCTACATTATCTAGATATGTATATTTATCTCTTGATGGAGATAGGTAGATGATAGATGATAGATGATAGATAGATAGATAGATAGATAGATAGATAGATAGATAGATAGATAGATAGATATTCCCTTCCTCTCTTCCAAAAAACAGAATCAATGCCAAACTTTGTTTTGCCTTTTGAAGTTACTTCTTATTTAGGATATTATGGAGAGTGCCTTCAGATCTTAGAGTGTAACCTGATCTGTATTTTTATTTTTCTGTCAGAAATGATTGAAAGCGGAATGACTTTTTTTTTCGCTCCATAAATTAAGCTAAAATCTGAAGAACTGGAGTCAAGTCTTGGTGTCCCTGTCTATGAGTGAGGAGTGAGAGCCGTCACCTCAGTGCTCTTTCTCAACAAAACTGAGGCACTGACAGATACCAGTCAGTGCATATGAAAGATCTTCTGGGCACTGGTAGCACAAACCCTTTCCCTGCTGTGGTGGCCACTTTGCTTACAGACCCCGGGCTAGAAGACACAGACTTTGCTTCCCCACCAGCACAGCTTTCCTGCACACCTCTCCTATGGCCTAGTTCAGCGCATACCCGACATGGAGTCTGTCTGCTCACGCATGGTAGGTGCAGCACCTCCTGGGCATGCCGGACCGATTGCGCTGACTCCACTGGCGACCTGCCCTTTCCTTAGGAGAGGGCCTCATGGAAAGGATGGTGGCCAGGAGCTGGATGCTGCTGCCTGTGCTCCCTAGAGCTCATGAGCCTCTGAGGAACCGCAAGTGGCACATGACTGAACTTGGCTTTGTCCCTTCAGCCAGCTCTGCCGGCCGGGTGCTGCCTGCCCCGTCTTGCTCAGGAATGGTACGAGTGGGTGCTGCTGAACAAGCTGTATTCACACCTCCCAGCAGCCTTCCCACAGCACAGCCAGCCAGTAAAGCAGGGCTGTGGGAAAAGGCCAGCCTGGCAGGAGAAAGGAGATCTGCCCAAGACTCCTGAGCTTTCCACGCTGTCTGACCATGCAGAAGGCACGTTTTGCTTGCCTGCTGGTGCTCCCTGTTTTCACTAACTCCTGCTGGTCTCTGATTGAACCCTCTTGTGGCTTTACCTCACTTTGAGTCACGGCCTGGTTAACAAAGGCCTGTATGTGTGAGGCGAGCCCTGATGGGAAGTGCAGCGGATGTACTGTACAGAGCACCACATCTAGAGAAAAAACGGCGGGAATGCCCACTGTGAGGGTTGCAGTTTTTCCATGGTGTTTACTTAGCTCACTGCTCTACTCCTTGGCCTTCCCCTCATCCCCAGGCTCTGTGTTTGCTGCGGTTTAGTCTGACCATTGCTGGCTCGGAGAGGCCTCTTCTCTTCTCTGAAGGGACGGCCAAACTGAAGAATGGTTGTGGTTGGAGAAATGAGTGTATACAAATAACATAGTACTCTTCACTATGTAGAAACCGGATTGTCAATCACTCAAACCAGGTTATTTATACCATTTTGAATGCAAATCAGTCTTTGAGCAGGCAGAAGTTATGACTCTATTCACTTGAAGGCCCCTTTATGCTGTCAGAGCCATGAAAAGCAGCCTTACAGCTAAAATCATGTTCTTCTCTTCCAGGCTGGGGTAGCAATTTAGGTTGCTTCCACCTCTGTTCAAATTGGTTGCTGCTACCCTTCCTTTGGGGATTCTGTTACTTCATCCTGAACAAATGCTGATGGAGATTGAGGGTCAGATTTCATTCACATGAAAGGTGAGGATAGACCTGCTCCTCCTGATCTTGTTGGAGTAAATGAGGGTGTAGCTGCTCTCCAGGATTCTCCACCACCCATTTTCCTCCAAGGAGATCAAGGAAAATGCAATGTAGGACACTTCTCACCCAGCTGGATAGTAAACCAGACGTCTTTACCTAAGTGCAGGACAACTCTTCACCTCCAGCAATATCTTTCTAAGTCAAATCTATTAATAATGAAGGTATTCTAGCTTCCAGATCTGTAAGCTTAAACATTAGTTAACCGAATAAAATGATGTTCTCCAATCTAGGCCTCATCACGTGTAGTGGCTGTTGATGAATTAAGACAGTTTTTCAAGACTCTGCCTTTAAAAGCATACTATAGCCTCATCTGATAGAAATCTGCAATACCCCACTTGCTCTCTGTGTTGATTTATATCAGTGGACCAGCTATTATACCAACATCAATAGCAATCTGCATTTCTATTGGTGGTGATTAAGGGTGGAAAAACAGCTGGGAGCAGGAGAGAATATAATACTCAAACTGTGACTAAAAACCTGAAAAGTAGGAGCCCGATCAATGCTCTTAGGAGTCTGCTGGGAGTAAGCTGCACTTATGATTTGACTTAGTCTGAATGGACAATAATCAAGCCACAACTATCATCAGGTATCCACCCTGGTCTTCCATAATTAGTGGTTCAGATGAGCTAGGTGCAGTTTTATACCTGTAAATGTCTATGGTGGTAATGTTAGGTGATGAGGAGACCTAAATGAACCCTTAACTGGTCCACATACTGCCTTGGAAGTGCTGAATTTACTCTTCAGGACTTAAATTTTCACTTCACAGAACCTAATGCAGGGTTCAGAGTTAGTGGGTTTTGTTTGTTTTCAGAGGTTCAGCTGCTGGTGACTCCCAAATTGGTGCTAAACAGCATTTTTTTCCAGAACTCAGTTCCCATTATCCTGAGTTCTTCCGAAAAATCCATCTATGGTACTTCTCAAAGCTGCTGCCAGAGAGCTCAGCCGCTCCCGAAACCAAGCGAGATAACAAGGCATGCAGCTTGTGTTTTCTTAAGAGCCAGGTAAAGTTTGCCTACGAGAGAAGCAATCCAGGAACAAGCCGAAGGAGCCTCCACACTGAGAGACTTGTTTTGTTTTTGCTTTACAGTTTCTCATCTTTAAGTCCTTCCAGGTTCTCCCCATTCCTGCTTTAAAAGGCTGAAATTCTCTGTAGCGCAGCCACAAATATCACAGCCCTCTTGTCAACGTCCAAGCAGCTCAGAGCTGCAATTTATTTAAAGCTAGCCTGAAGTGAACCAGTTAGTAAGAGCTGGTTTCCTATCACACCTCATTTCACCTTCTGCTTTTGAAGCCCACTTAACACAGCCCTACTATTCCTCAGGGACTTCAGGGGATTAAGGCAGGCCCCTTGACAATGAACTGACTGTTCCAGTGCTGTTGCCTTTTCTGTTTATCAACTAAAATGAGAGAGTGGACCAAAAAGTAAAAGACAAAGAAGGAAAGAGAGAGGGGAGAAAGAGTGAGAGATGGAAGGGGGAGGGAAAAAGGAAAGCAAGATTTTTTTATGCAACAATAAACCCTGTTGTTCCGGGGTTTTGTTAGTATTAGCTTCACGTGCAAATGCTTGTACTCTTAATAATGTGGCAGAGAAATGACTTACCTAATGCTCCCTCTCTGTATGTCAGGTAAGTTACATTTATTCCACTAATTCTCCTTTGCAGGGAGACCCAGGTGTAAAAGCCAAATGGGGCATTCATTTGCCTGTGTCTGAGGAGCCCAAAGGATTGCAACTCTTATTTAAGAGCAGCTGATAACAGCATTTGATCCTTACTTCTTTACTTTACTAAAGTCCCCTTGCTGTTGGCATCATGCCTAAGGCATTGTCTACCTGCAAAAACTGCAGCAGTTCCTTACTGATAACAAAGCTTGGATAACTCTGTGAAGAGTTACAGCAACAAGGATGAATGGGATCTACCTGAACTCCTTATTATACTATCAGCTTGGGAAGGGTTGCTGCTGGATGTCAAGCAACAGCTACTTAGCACTCCTCTATCCTGCAAGGAGCCTAAATACTGTGATAACCATAGCACGGAAAAGGCAAGCACATGCTCTGTGATTTCATGAAGGTACAGAAATGTCCTCTTCCAAAAAAAAGGATACTCTGGGAAGAGATACGTAGAGCACACGTTTTAATGAAAATCCCCGCAGCAGTTCTGAGAAACCCAAGGAAACAGTAAAAGATGTAAAAGCATCTTTGGGCTAGTGGGACCTGATAACACCAAGCTTGAGAGTTAGGAACCTCCCTCTATCCTTCAAGCCATCAACATCTGGAATACACATGAGCCAAGGCAACAGAGGTCTAAGAAAAGGTGTTTGAGACAAATCAAAAGTTTAGGGACCCCATGTGGCTTTTCTATGAAAAAATGCTGTAGAGGATTAGATACCTGCCACTGCAGCCCGTAAACCTTTCACCCTCTCACTCTCCTAAGTAGTACACATTTAGGTCTCTTGCCTTCACCACTCTTCAGTCATCTACAGACAGAGAAAGAAAAAGAAAAGAACTTCCTAGCAAGCTATCCATGAGCCCCCGGGACAAGTGAGCTTCCAGTCTGTGGTGGGTGCTGAGCAGTGGACGGGACAGCACCAGGGGCAGGTACTGCAGTGCACCATTAATTGTCTTCAGACTTCATCGTGACAGGCCACCTGGTCCTGGGGTGAGGACAACAAACCTTGATTGCTATAGCTGTTAATTAGCAATACACTCCAGAAAAGGGATCATGCTTCTCCAAATGGATAGGATCTACTCCAACTCTTCTGCTTGTATAGCTGACGCCCATCACTCTGTATTTCCTTTCACAGAGGCAGAGTAACTTCTGCTCTCCATTCCTACATCCTTGTTCTGAGTTTCACCAGAGGCTCTCAGACACAGCCTCAAAACCCTTGTCACGGGAGTAAAGAGCTGAGGCATCATCTCACCAGGACATCCTGTGCACTCAGCAGGTGCCACAAAAGGACCGTGATTTTGAAAGTTTTGGGGTGTTTGCATTGTTTGTTTTGCATTGCCCCATTTGTGGGAAACCCTGTGATCAGTTTTTCTCCCTGGCTAATGTCTAGTAGGAAAATTTATTTCCTGAACAGTCCCTCTGCCCTGCAAAACCTCTGTCACTGTGTCCCCCTTGGGGGTGGGGGTCTTTGCTAATCACAGGCATTCAAAACCACAGCCCACAAAGCAACCTCATCAGGTGGGAGCGGGTGGGTAGGTTTATACTGGGACTTGTTTCCTCTTTTAGTTTTACTGGTTTCCTTCAGCAATCATTAGGGCTTAACTAAGCTTTTCTGACTTCCTCTCATGCTTCTGAAGTTCTTTTGTTCCCCCAGAGGAAGCAGAGCTGTAAGGTTCCCAAGCCTTATAATCAAATCATTTTATATCTCTGAAATTCTTAGTCTGGGCTTAAAGTTCAACTCGGCGCTGGCCATTTGCTCCACACAATTAGGGGAAAAGGACAGAGGGCAAAGCTGGTATCTTCTGATACTGAGATCTCTTTATATTGCCTGATCCTTTTTCTTCAGATCAAAATAGACTCACAGTATTACAGTGTCAGCACTTAATTGTCACACATCCCACACTGGCCCAGAGGGAGAGCACCTGTTGTGAAAGTATTGAGTAATGGAGAAGCCCAGAGACACTCTAAGGAGTTTAGTGGGATAGCTTTTTGATGAAGGACTCTACTGCACCTGGCAAAACCAAAAAAAAAAAAAAATAAAAAATTAAAAATCTCCCCAGATGCAGAGTCCTGACTACAGAAACAACAATCCCCCACATGACGTTGCCACCACCATCTCTGTGATTGCCCGTTAGGTACAACAGTTTTCTTCCCAAGCCCCACAGACATCACGCAAAGCCCCAGGTGGGATCTTCTCACCGCTGCCTGGAGCACCACTTCACTGGCTACTACAGAAGAGTCACTCTTGCTGCAAATCCAACTCATTTTTCTTCTAAATTAGGCTGAACACTACTTACATAGCTCCCTGCAGAGAAGAAAGCACTGACAGTGACAGCCTCTGATGCGATGCTATGCAGTGTTCAAGGCTTCAGGAGTTGCTACCAACCATCAGTATCAGGCACGAATAATCCTGCCCTAAGCTCTGTCGTGGCATAACAAGCCTTTCCCGGGTGCGTGCAAGCAGCCCAGATGTCTGGCATCAAAATCTGCTTCAGAGCATCCACTGAATGCATTAAAAAGAAAATGAACTGCATTCAACTGGATCTCAGTTCATCCTCCCAGAACAAGATTTTAAAGAAAGGCCTCAAGTGACTATGCAAGTTGTAATGCTGGGGGATGAGAGGGTTATTATCTGCCACCGAATCGGCTGGATTTGGAGCCCCCTGATGCAAACAGAGAATAAGGGCACGGATACCAGTGTGCTCCACATCTTCAGCTAATGTAAACACATCTCCTCCTCTCAGCTCACTCATTTTGGCCTTTCTGTCAAACTAAGCATGGGGACAACTGTTTGCAGAAGGAAGGAATCGCTTTCCTCTGATCCCACCTTAATTTCTGGGACTGTAAAATACCAGCTGCACCATAGCCTTCTTCTGAGACAGTGGTCAGGTTGTAAGACCACTGTGTCTCCATTTCTCCCCCCACAAAGGATGCAGCAGTTCTTCCTCTCTCCCACACAGTCTGTGTGCTCAAGCCCAGGGGACCTTGTTCCTCCCTGCAGTCTCCCAGAGCTGCAATGAGCAGTCCAAGCAAGGGCTGCCCAGCGCCAAATGCTGGAGAGGTGCCAGCCCTTCCAAAGACCATATGCAGCCTAAGGCAGGGTGCTGGGTGACTGTCCCCGCCTCTCTGTTGTCCCTTCTCTGCCACAACCACCACTGCCAATGCCTGGCAAAAATGTCTGGGAGCTCTGGTATCGGTTTCTGATCCCAAATGCAGATAGAAAACCCCAACAAACTTCAGGAGTGCTGGACTCCAATTCTGAAGTGCCTGGCACAGAGAAACTTGGAGCATGGTTATGCAAATTGCTTCTAGTGTCTGTTCTCAATGAAGACAAGCTCATTTCTAACTAGTAATAAGCAGGCACCCAGCTGAAGGCTTGAAGGTATTTTAAGCAATCCTGCTTTGCTAAAAACAAATCCAAAAGCAGTTACTGTGGCTCCACTGACACATGGTGACTTGCTAAATCACTTTAACTCCATTTTAACTGCATGGCCATATTTTTCTATGTCTGGCAACCCACACGCTAGCCCAGGATCCACATTCCTTCATCGTGTAGTGCTTTGGAAATACATACTGCTGTCCTGAAATATTTCCCCAGGGCCACCTTGAACAAGCCTTGGCAGAGCCAAGGAGCATGCAATGGTAAGTTCATTTTCACCTGCTTCATCGTAGCAGGTGTCATCTCTTTGTGGAAGAAAAGACACAGAGCGAGGACAAAAGCTTCAGCAAAACTAACTACATATATAAAATTGCTGGAGAAGTAGCTATTATAGATGTGAGTAAATTCTTGTGAGATTTAGCTGAAATAAATGCTTATTTTTCCCCCCACCATCAGAGGGTTCATATAAACCTTACAGGCAATAGAGGAAAAGGATACAGTGTCTATAACCAGTTCAGGCTGTTTCTCCCTCTGGGAGATTTCGAGTGATTTGATTCAGCTTTCTAACATTGTTCAAGGTAGACTTCATCTCCCCTAGCACTCATCAAAGCTGCTAATAGGTACTTCAGAACTCATAAAGAGATGACCAAATCTTGGGCATTGGGGACTCTGGCTCATTTATCTTCCACAGGCAGAATCAGATCTGATTTTTTACACTGCCTGCTCAGATGCTAATGCAGTGCCTGGTCTCTGGCTCTTCATGGAAGCTTCCCTTACAATAACAGTCTGCTGCAAAAACACAAGGAAAGCAACACAGACTTCATACGGCTTTTACGTTTAACTACAGACAGATGGAGAAATGGGGGGAGAAAAGAAGGAAAAAGAAAAAGTTTTACTTAGTAGTTGTTTACTAGGTGTGGGGAAGTGGAGATGTATTTGAGCATATACCGAAACTAACACCAACTTTTTTCACAGAAAAGCTCCTAATTTGTATAAATAGATCTAGAGAAGCTCTGATCCCCAAATTTCACATAAGCTGTGGCAATTTGGTGAGGCCTCAGGTTCTCAGTTAACATGGAACAGGTGGACCCATGCCATTTTCAATAAAACTAGAGTACTTCTCATTTGGATCTGATCCCGTGAATTACAGCGAACCTTTCCTGGTTTTACAATGAGAACCTAATTATTATGCTGCTCATCACATGAGGAAACAATTAGATTCAGGTCCAGATACACAAGAGAAGTTGTGCTAGTGGAGCGACATTTACGTGGTACTTGAAATATCTACACATATTGAGGACAATTTCATGGCTAACTAGCAAGAAGTGACACTTAACGGTCCTTTTTGTCAAAATCACTGTTTTGGTATAAAAACGCTTCCCACTGAACACAAGGACATGCAAACCTGCTCTGCAGGGATTACATTTAGCACTGATATTTATTTTTTTTTTCTTTTTGGGTTAAGCTCAGTTTCCTTTGATGTGCAGGACTTTTCATACTGCTGTTACTGCTGACTGTATTTTAATCTGTTCTAAAAATTAACCATAGATAGTAACTAAAACCACCCCACCTTATAGACTGTAGCCTAAAAAATATATCCTCTACATTGGTGTCTATTTACACAACAAATAACCTCAGCTCTTCTCAACCTGACACTCCACACTGAAGGTATTCAGCTATACTTAAGAGAGGTTAGTTGTAAAAGGTGTGGTGCAGGCTGATTGTGGTGTTTGATGGATGCTATAGGTGAGTAGGTTCAGGGGATTCCCTGCTGTCCAAGGCCACGTCCTCAGTCCACAGTCTGAGACGACGGGTAAGCTGGGAGTAAGAATACAAGGCTCAACCTACAGCTTCCCTGATGCTATTGTCATAATCCAGAGGCAACAGTTTTCTTCCTCACTTGAGGAGCCTTGGGGTTCAGATTGTGTCTTCCATGATGCTATGGGGTAGAGAGAAGTACTTTAACTATTCTTATAGAGCCAAAGGAACATTTAACTACATCAAACCCCATAATTAGAAAAGCCTCTCTACCATCTCCTAACAGCAGTCTAAAAATCATCCACCAAAGCTGCTGCTTCATCAAAAGAGAAAGACATCACTCTTTGGAGGACAGTTCACCTTAAGCTCAGTGCCTATGACGAGTGGTGGGTCATCCTCTGGGGACACTTGTGTCTCCTTCCCCCAGTGCCAGGCACAGCCCAGCCTGTGGGCACCAGCACAGACAGCTCGTGCTAGCCGAGATGGATTCCACCCTCCCTGTCAGGTCTTCAGTTCATTGTTTTTATTATGACTTGAACTGACATATTTCATTACATACAATCACCCTCTGCCCCACCGTGCATTCATCACACGTGTCAGTTCTGCTTTTCCAATCTGCTGCCTGATTAGCCTTTGTTAACAGAAATACCCGAATGATACCCATGTGGCTGTGTACCTTTTGCTCGCGAACTGGAGGACACCATTGCAAAGACACTGCCAGGGCTTTTTCCCAGATAAAAATAGTCAGAACCATAGCAAGGCCCAAGGACATCAGAGAACCCAGCTCTGTTCCAGCTCTGCTCCTGACCTGCGGCAGGGACACGGCTGAGCATCTTCTCGCTCACCCTGGGTGCCTCCAAATTCTCTCTGCTCTTTCTCTCTGGAGTTAAGCAGCTCATCAGCCATCACCTCGCTCTGTGTGTTTGTGCCTGTTATAGGGACTGGCATTTTGGTAGAGGCCTTTAGGGGAAAAATCACCCTCAAGTTCCCGTTGGTGACAAATTAATGGTATACGGGGCAGTTGGCTGGAGGAATGACAAGATTAGAGAATTATTATGCTATAACCCCTAGTATTGGGAAAGATTATAGATGCCACACAGGCTCTTGTAATGGCAAGCTAAGCAAGGGCATTCAGCAGAATCCATTTACAAGGAGTAGGTCATCCTCAGCAAATATGATTAACTCCTTGGAGTGGAGGTGACGATGAGAGCTGACAGGGCTGAAGCAGCAGACATAATTGACTTGGACTTCCACAAGGATTTTTTTTTTTTTTTTTTTTTTTTCTATACAATACTGCATAAAAGAGTTAGGGTTAATAAGTCTGGCATTGATAGTGAAATTCTCAATTGGCTAGAAAAAAGAATGACTCGATAACTGAGGTTAGACAAGTTGGAAAGTGGTGATAAATGGATACAGATGGGGTAACGGTGAAAGGTGAGAAGTGGAGTACCACAGGGAGCAGAGGTGGGGGCTTGTTCATGCATCAGTGACCCACCAGAGAAGGGGGTGGGAAGTCAAGTGTGCACATCATCAGAGGACACAAAACTGTAAGAGAAGAAGAGGGAGACCACATGTAGGGAGACAGGGTTAAAGAGAGGCAGGATAACGGACGCTCAGCCCAGCACAATGCAAACAGTAGAAAATGTAAGAACAGCTCAAAATTAAAGAGGTGGGGAAAGGACAGGCAGGATTGTTTCTTTTCTGTAAAACACTGCTTAAGAGGAGGATGTGGGGTGATTGCAGAAAAATCCTGCACAGGTAGAGGGGGATACATGTCTCTAGGGATAGGATGAAGCTGTGATTGTGAGTGCTGTACAGTGAGCAGGCTTGTCTGCTCTTCTGGACACTAGCAGTGCAATCTATCAGTGGCAAGCCCCATTTCTTTCAAAATTCTTATCTTTTATTCTACAAACAACTTACAATTAACTGATGTGTCCATTAACTGATTAACATTTTAATCTACCTATCACATAGCCTTTGCCAGTTCAGAAGGTGAGAACCTCAAACTTTTAAATTATTTCATCCTTGTATTCAGCCCTTTTGCATTAATGAAGTATAATCTCCATTTTACAAAGATCAAAAAGCATAAAG
Organism: Actenoides lindsayi; assembly: GCA_025331215.1. Lineage (NCBI taxonomy): Eukaryota > Metazoa > Chordata > Aves > Coraciiformes > Alcedinidae > Actenoides > Actenoides lindsayi. The sequence continues at coordinate 47,066 of WTSP01002105.1, forward strand.
ATATTAAATCTAATTAGCAGCTGTCATAATTCTATCACAATCCCTACAATCCTTTGAGATTTTCTTTTCCATTTCTGATGGTCAAAGAAGTTTCATGATATCAAATTTTTTTATTCTGTTAGTTCATATGTGAGCTTCACAGTCCAGACCTTTGAAGGACCTTTCAAGCAGCCAAGTGAACATCGTTAGCATACGGTCTTCGCAATACTTTATTTTACTGTGCAAACAAAAGGTTGCTTACATGAATGTTTGCAGAAAGCAAGTATCACAGAAGCAAACATGTGGGCTCTCTTAGATAAATGCTTTCTGCAATATTTGCCCAGCTGTAGTGATTTTTCAACCAGCAGCTGGAAAAGTGACCTCTGATTTGACCTTAAGAGACAGGTTCTCAAGCCACAGGCTGCAGCAAATGCTGCTTCTCAGCAGATTAAGATGATCTGACACATACTGAAGTTATAGATTTCACAGTAAAGAGACTCTCCCTGTGCACTGAGAACAAGAGCTAAATCTGAGACCTCTAAAAATGCAAACATTTAATCCTGGATTCAGTCAACAGAAAAACTCCCATTAACTTCACAAGGTCAAAACCAAAACATACTTGTCCACTGCCAAAGTGAGTTGCTGAGATGTTTGCACTGGTGGAGGAGATTTTCTGAAGCACCACGTTCTACCCTACTTCTCCCACCCATCCTACCAGTGGTAAAACTCCCATCAACTCCAGCAGAGTAGATCTGGTCTGGAGCTGATCTTGAATTCCACCTAAATGTTATGACATGCAAATAAGCTGCAGACATGACATACAAGTTCCCTAACCCAAGAGTTTAAAGTCTAACTGAAGATAAAAGCAACAAATGAGATACAGTTCATCTTAAAGTGAAAAGCAGAATAAATTGAGAGTAATACGGTAGCACTTCTAGTAGTAAGGACCAGATTAGCATGCATACAGCTACGACCACATTTTACTGGTGCAAACCTCTTTCTAACTGCAAATAACTAACAGTATTAGAACTACCCTGCTCTAAACAAACACTGCTTAAAATAGGCAAAACCTCAAGTTCAGGAGAGCATTCAAGGCTCACATGAGCTCATTTAGCATGCCGTGCTAATGGGACACAAGCACTTGCTCTGGCAATTTGCTCAGCTGGGGTCACTGTGCCAAACCACGATGACTCTCTTTCACTCTTCACTTGGAGTTATGATGAGATTGGGTGGGGGAAAGAAATAACCATACTGCTTTCCTTGGTCTTGTTTCCCTTAAAAGCAGAATCCATTTCATCTATGTCATGTCTAACTTATAATTCCCTTTTGTCTGTTTTGGAGTTGTGCAGTTAAGTTCTCTTTTCTGCTTTTTTCACAGCAGCACCCTTCTGCTTGTGATCACTGTTATTTAAGGAGAAAGGAAGAGGATTTTTTTCTTCTTTGGCTGCACATTTGGAGATGGAAAGTATTTCTTCCTTTTTTTTTTTTGTAATGGTTCTCTTGCTAAAAAGCCCCCCCCCCCCCCCTCTCATTTTATGGACACACAACAAGCATAATTTTCTTTGTGCAACTTGACACATCCCAGCAGCAGCATAGAGCTTGATTATTTGGTGAGACACTGTTGTGGATCACACGCACAATGGCCCCCGAGAAAATTACACCCTCCCAGGCTTCAGCGAGAATCTCTTTGATGACAAAAGGGTTGTTATTTTTATGAGTATTAGGCAGACACTCTGGTCAAGCTCTTGCTAATTTGAGGGGTTTTTCCTTTATCGCTTCCTGGCTGTTTGGGCAGTAGCTATACAAAGGTGACTCCCAGTCCAAGGGGCAAAGACCAGATTTAGCAAATCATTAAAAGCATTTGCTTAACTGTAAACATAAGAAGCAGCAGTTGAATTATGGGGAGCACTCATGTACCGCACACCGAGGATGTACTTTTTCAGTTTTATTAACCGCACTTAATGAAGATTAAAATATAGATAGAGAGATGTATTTGTAAGTCTGCTGAAATCCTGCTCTTTCTCCTCCCCTGTCAGAGCAGTAGCCTTCATTAACTCAGCATTCTGCAGCCTGGCTAACTAGGGCAGGACTTGCAGTAACTAGTATAGCAAGTTGAATTATTCATTGTGAACTTTTTCTTATGGAGGAACGCGTTGTCTTTTTTTCTTCCTACTCACAGATTTTACATGAACATATCATGATCTTCTTTTTTCTTTTCTTTTTTTTTTTTTTTTTAAATAATTTCTCTTTTCTTGAGTATTTCTTCAGTAAGGAAATGGTGCAAACAAATAACCAGGTTGGTTGTGGCACGATCAGAGCAGGGCTCTGCTCAAGAGCTCTCCGATGAACTGGGTGGTTGGTCACTAAAGTTACATGATTTCTCTATTTATTAGACTGGCTGAACAAAACATGAAACAAAGACTATTTTCTATTTTAATGCTAAGAATTCCTCTGATTTACTCTTCAAAAGGAACTTTGTCTTTTCAAGATTTCCCAACTTATTCAAAATGTTCTTGCTTATCACCAATATTTTGCCTGTTTCCACCTCTAATGGCAGAGAGTTCCTTTGGTCTTAACAGCCCATTCCTAGCAAAAACTTTCTAAGACTCACTACCAGGCTTAATAAGGTTCCCAGTGGGAAGAAATTGAGATCAACAAGGGATGTCTCTGTGCTTATTATCATGTTGAATCTAAATGGTGTCATTCCTCAGAATTCATTAGTTTAACAACATTCCCAAAATATACTTGGCAAGTTGTAAATGTATCCTTTCGATTAAATTACTTAAAAGATATAGATTTTCTTTTCTTTGTGTATATTTTTACTGAAAACTCACCCGACTTACAGATTGCCATGAAAGTTTATTCTTTATTGGAATTAACACAAGAAGCACTGGGAGTATTTTGAGCAATGTGCTTTTGATTAACGGATTGTATTTTGAATGTTGTTAACAGGGGATTTTTAAGTGCAAGATTTCTTCTTGTAGAGGGTCCCACTCTGAAACTGCTTGCATCAGCAGTCCCTGCAGGAGAACGTACTGCAGCAGAACGGGAGGGGGGGCATTGTAAGCTAGGTAACTATGCCCAGCAGCATACCCCAGAGCGGAAATCTTGGGCAAGAGAAGACCAGATTAGGAGAAAAGAGAGGCACAGTAACCAGGAGCCAGGTCAGTCACTTGTACAAGGCTGTGATCTTGAAAGACATTTAAGTGCGAACGTAAAAATAGGTGCTGCTGAAAGCTGCTCTCTAACTGCAAACACCCAACTGCCCCTAACCATCCTTCTTGATTTAACACGAGTGGACAAATCCTGATGCTTTTGGTAGCCACACATTGCAGAAGACAGTGCAGGGGTGTAACTGTGATCCTTCTGAAATAAGGAGCAAGTTCCCTTCAGCAGCAGGGTATAGCCAATGGGCAGCCTCAGTGAAGGACAGGCTCTACATTCCCAGTGAAGAGGGCAATAGCCTCTCAGAAGAAGAATCCTGCTCTAACTGATTCTTACTCCTGCCTTAAACAAGAAAATAGTCATACCACAGAGTCCTCCTTCCATGAGTCTTCCCGGAAAGATGAATTATGACAGAGAAGACACAGGACACATTTGTTTCCAGCTGTCTCTTGAGTAAAGATGTCTCTCAGGAAAGGTATTAGCCTGTCCAAGAAAATCAGTGGTGTCTGCTAAGCTCACCGCAGCTTGACACCTGCAAGAAACATCGCAAAGAAGATAACGGGGAGCATTTGGCAAATAAGGATTTTCTTAAGCCAGCGTGTCTTGTTATTTGTATTTCATAGGCTTGGCAGAATGGTCTGGGATTTTTCAGTTTTTTTCCCTCCCAACCCACAAAATAGATCTCATTTGGAAAGAGGCACTTTTTTGCTCTATTTTTAACTTCGATACTATGGTCAGAAAGGGAAATCCCCAAAGATGTATCAGTGGTTGAGATACAATGTCCTGAGTCTGAGAGATATAGAAATATCTTGTATATTCTCTCCCATCATTTTGGGCAAGTCATTTCTTTCTGGTTATCTACACAACACTGCAAAGCAGCACAGATGTTTCGTAACAGTAACGCTCAGTGAACTCGCTCAATCTCTCTCCCAGTCACCTTTCTATTCAGAAGCTGAGTATTTGTTTTCCTCTCCAGTGCTCTGCCTGAGCAGCAGATTAATCCTGGCCATACAGAAACGGTGCCTGATAGAGCAATATAAAATAAACAATTTGCAACGGATCCTGAACTGTGTTCCAGCAACCGCAGAAGCACAGGGGATGTAGAGACAGTTTAGGTGAAGAAGGGGGCTCATTTATCATCAGGTCACTGCATGCCAACCTGCTGGTGTAACTGAACTGAAGAGATGAGAAGATCATAAGAAATGAAGAGGCTAACGGGGAAAGAAAGCTGGACCTGCATGCTTACTTGCTTTCACAATATGTGGATGTGCAGGAAGGAAAGAGACCATCCAACAGCTGTGGACATGCAGTAAGGAAAGAGACCATCCAACACGTGGGGCTAAGATATACCAGACTCTTTGGATGCAAAAAGAATTAACTTTTCCATCACAGTTAGTAGCTGGATATGAACTATGTAAAGTGCCACTTACTTTCTTCCCCCTGCTAGTATAAAACTCGAGATTTTACAAGCAATATACGCTGGGTTGTTCAAGATATGAAAATGAGTTAAAATACACAGGAAAGACTGGGTAGCATCACATATGAGACTGGAACTGGCCCTCAGGACTTTGAAATTTTAGTCCGCAATGACAGCCATTGCACAAAATCTAGTAGGCAGCAAAGGACAAAGTGTTAGGACAAAGTGACATTTGCAAACTGAACATATCTTTTGCCAGGTGAGGAGCGGTGTGAATGGACAAAGATACCAGGAAGATGGGTTTTCCTTGTTCTTTATTAAGCTGTGCGAGGCTAGTGTTTCCTTTTTTTCCCCCTGTGAAAACTGTCCTCGTCTCATACCTGGCAATTCCAAGAGTAGAAATGTTATTCCATAAGGGCGCTAAAAGCAAAGGTGTTCACTGATCCCAAAAAGTGGGACCAAGCTGGTGCCCATTTGTTTGACAGCACCCTCCAGCCATTTGAAACCTTCTGGTCTTTCAAAACCAAGGTGAAAACTAGCACTGCGCAAGGACAAGCGCTTCCAAACAAAGCCAAGGCTAACTGGGCCAGGCATCACAGAAACCTATTGAAAGCGAGCAGGGCAAAGGAGGCCTTTGCTGTAGTGCTTGTCCTATAAGCAGGGAAAAATAGAAAGAGACTGAGGAAACATATGCACAGAGAGTTATGAGCAGAGTTGCCCATGCTCACGGGAGAACGGAGAGCAGTTACATCTCCAGGGCAAGCATCCACTGCCCACTTGCTCTGCATTGGTGCAATTGTGACAGCAGATACATTGAAGGGGATTTTTTTTGCCTCAATTTTAATGAACTTTATTCTTCAATGTCTTTTTTTTCTCCAAGGCTGGGGAAATTTGCACCAAAAATTCTCTCCGAGACAACATGAGCTGGTGCTTGTCTGGTGAAACATAATAAATATATCAATAAGAATGGTACTAAATGCCAGTAAATTAAAAGCCTGCTCCTTTGCCACTCCATTTCGAACGTCATACTTTTGTTACCTCACAAGTAAAGCTGACAAAATCACTTTGTTTTCTTCAGACACAAAAGGACATTTTGAAGTAAACCCCAGTAAAACAAACTTGGTTATGTTTCATTAAAATATGCAAGGGCAAGAATTTTCATGTTATAGCTGCTGCTCTCTCAAAGAGCATCAAAGCGCTTCATAGAGGAAATTCTCCAGCTGAAAGCACTTCCTCATCTGAGCAGTCCTGCTGGACTCTTGAAAGCCTCTGCCTCTCCTTTCATGAGCAAGGTTGGCTTCATCGAGACCTAATGACCAAGCCCTGAGAGACGCTGAATACCTGCAGCCCAACGTCTCTGCTAGATCTCATTATGACTTTCAACAGCACCGAGACAAAGGGAATGTCCCATTACCCAGATGGATAAACTGAGTCATCGGGCTTTTAAAATGACTTGCCCAGATATTTGAAACATTGGCTAAATCTCACACACCTCATCCAGGCAATTAGTCTCCTTATGGTGAGTGGGTCTGATTAAATTACTATGAAGAGAAAGATGTGGCACTGTATAAATGACTGAGCGCAGAGTGTATTGTCTCTGAACTGTAGATTAGACCTACTTAAACTCATTTTAAAATGAGCTAGTTCAGATGTTAGTAGCAGATCAGCTGTTTTAATCTTCTGGGCTGAACTGTGACATCCAGCTGAAACATCTGGATGCAGGGATTCCTCCCTGCCCTCCTTCCCCTAACCACCAAAAACTCCACTGCCCGCTACAAATTAGTTTATAACTCAGGAAGAGTTCCCAAAGCAGATGCAGCCTGATAGCACAGAGAGGGTAGGAGCAGCCCTAACCTGGAAAGACCTGTTTGCCACTCTAAGATTGCCTAGAGATTTGCAGCAGGGCAGGGCCCCTCACGAAACACCACAGCCCTTTGCCAGGCAGTGGGAAGAGGCAGCAGGCAGAGCCATCTCCTCCATGCCCTGCTCGGGATGGCCACCTCCAGCCTCCCGTCCCTCCTGCCGCACGGCTCAGCCCCACGTCTTGGCAGCCCTCTGGAAAATCTCATGTGGTGAATGCCTGCGTAAATCTCGTTAATTTAATTACTTCTGGGAGATGGATATCTCTGGCTGCTGAGACACATTAGTAAGAGTGCTGTCAGCCCCTCCTGAGGCACACGCAGGTTCGGGCAGGAGGGTGGTGCAGGGGGGGCTGCCAGCCCTGGGCAGCAGGGCAGGAGGGATGCCCAGTGAGACCCACGGCTTCTGCCTTCAGGCAGGGTGCAGGAACCAGGTCAGAAACTCTGATTTCAAGGCACAGACCTGGACTTCTCTGTCTCATTTAGTGCTCTGGGGAGGGGTTGGAAATGTGGCATCACCCTCCTCCAGTGCTGTTGGCAGAATGGTTTCATTGCCATGATTCCCTGCCCGCCACTGCCTGCAAAAGCTCCTGTCAGCTCCCAGCACAGCAAATGAGACAAGATGCTTATTCAGGCCTCGGGAAACTTCGGGCATGAGTCCAGACTGAGTTGGCTCTTTGTTTGACATAGCTCCAGCGGGAGCCATCAAATGGCACATGTATCTATGATACCTACCTGAAGCCAGCTTTGCCTCCCCACTTCTGGGTGCTGTATCCTCTCAGGAGCCAGCATGAGGCACTTCGCTGCCTCCCAGTACTTGGGCAGAAAATACTGTGGAGCAGGGGACACTTCTGCCATCCCTCCCATCACACAAACCTCTGCAATGCCTTGTAGATAACCTCTCTCTTTCCATCTGTCCCTGTAAAATCTTCACACTCCAGAAAACCTCTTTACTCACTGTGCTGAGGAATTGAATTCCCACTGTTTTCAACAGGAGTCAGATACCTGAGGATATCCGGAGCTCTGAGAGCACGTGCTTGAGCTCCAGGGGCTAGTGCATAAAGAAAAAGAATTTCCCATAGAGTTTTAAACCCAAATCATATTTCATTCGAATCAGTTCATTTACTCCATATAATCCAAGTTCTGGAGCAGCCCTTATAAATGAAAGCAATACACTCCTGCTATTCTCCACAGAAGCATTTTCTTCTCATTTCTTTCTGTGTCCAGAGATTTTCTGGCACTCATATAAAGGTTAAATCTAGCCTGAAAGCATATGCCTTTCCTCTTTGAGTTTGATTAACTATGGCTGAAATGATACTGTGAACTGGAAACTCTGAAGACTGTAGTGATATCAGACAGACAGACAAGCAGGGGGAGAAATGAGTCTTTTTAAGTTTTTGAAGCAGTTCTGAATGAGGTCTAAATTGCACCAAATAATGTGCTTAAATAAACTGCTAGCAAAGGAAACAGCTGTCAGAATATTATACTTCTGCAGATCCAAGTATATACCCTACAGTTACGGAACAGAAAATTGTCAAATGAAGATTTAAAGTGACAAGATCTGTGTGTGGCAGCACCAGCAGGTAAGACACAAGAGTCATGTAAGCTGCTTTAAATTTAACTGTCCCATGCATCGAGTATTGAAATTTTTCAGTAGCTGCCTCATGAGTTTTTCTTTCTACGCTTTGTTAACACAGCAAGATTCAGAACACATCTGATGGTTTAAAGCAACAGTTTTAAACAGCATTTCCTGCCCTAATAAAGCCCGTCTTGGATGTACTATCAAAATAAGAACGGTCTGAAAAACACCTAAAAGATAAAAGGCATAAAAATAAATGTATTGTTTTCTAAGCCACTCTTCCCTCTTACTTCTCCATGCGCAACTTGAAGACTAGGAAGCTGTCCTGACCATGGGTATGTAAGAAAGTTGTGTAGCTACGATCTGTGTGTAGCTTTTTTGCAGATATTCTTGTACCAGTGTCTTGACATAACAGCCTCTTAAGTAATTGATAACTTCAAGTGGGCAGCAACTGTCTCCTAACATTTCACACCAGGACCGTATTGTGTGTACAAATTACACAGGTTAAAGACCTCTCACGCCTTTCCAGAGAGGTGAGCATGAGCAGCTGTATCCCTCCCGTTCACATCATCTCTGCTGCTGTGAAAACACTCTGGCAGCAAGAGCGTGGCACAAGTCATTTGCAAGACAGCTTTTTATCCTCACGTCATCCCTTGGGATGTGATGTGTAGCTGAACACTCTGCACTTCCCAGCACAGACAGGAATAAAGTTTGAGGGTGCAATCTTGGCATTTGCAAGTTACAATCAAGTGGAAATTTCCTTTTGACTGTGGAGAAGAAGGTGAGAAGGACTTCATCCTTCAGAGCTTCAGATGTGCCGATCAATCGTAAACACCTAGCCAGAGAGCCTGTGTTTGAGGCAGGATGAGCTAAGGGTCCCCGTATATTCTGCTGGTTTCCAAGTCAGGAAGCTCAGATCTGCATTAGAGTCCCCAGTTTAATCACCACAGCCTCCCAGTGCTCACCTCGTCCCTCAGAAAACTGAGAAGACACTTTGTCAGTGCTCCACAAGTTAATTCAAAGTGAGCTCACCAAAGAAATGCAAATACAACAGCCTAAAATATGTAGATGAGTTTAAGTGTATTCTTAAGCGTTTGGCAGAGTTAGGACCCATGACTCTTTGGGCAGAGACATGCAAGTCTGTGAACATGAGCTCCATTTGCACAAGGGCCGGCTTAGGAGGGTGAAAAAAAGGGTTCAGGTTTTTAATAAGCTAAGGACATGAGGCAGCCTGCCCAGTCAGGCTACGGGATGAAGCATTCAAACTGATCCATCCCTACGGTATCGTGGTGGCTGTATTTTTGGAAACTTCATTTTTTTACATTTCTGTTTTCTCATGGCTCTGCCTCTGGACCTCATTAATCTCCGTAGTATTTTCAAGTGAACAATTGCTCTAATTCCATCTGGCTGGAGTACAAAAAAAGATACTTAAAAAAAAACAACCAACAAACCAACCCACGGTTGCTCTTTTAATTCTTCTTCCCTTTCCCTCCTTATTCTGGAAATTCCTGGCAATTTAACACTTAGCTACTTCTTAATGACATTTCCAGAGCTAAACTGGTTGGTATAACTTGAGAAATGGATGATTAATAGCTGGGCATATAGGAGTGTTCTGCAGCCAGGCTGCTACTGTTGCATTTGACCTTGTTACACAGAGGCTGATCTTTTTTAACACCATGAAACTCCAATTAGAACCCAAAGATGTGCACTTGGACCTTGCTCCTCCCTATCCTGAGCTCTCCTGTTTTTGATGGACTGGCTCATTCTGCTTAAAGATGAGTGTATGAAAAGCTTCCCTCTCAGGTGCCAGGATTAGGAATGTAACTGGTGGATGTAAATCAGAAATGAAGACAGTGATGGAAGAGGCTTACTTTTCTTTTTGACAGCTAGTCACTCATCCCTTACAGAAGCCAAAGGGCTGCTGCTGGAGGGATACAGCAGCCTGAAGTCGAATAAACTCTGGAGTAGACAGTTGCATGGGTTACTTTTGTGAAGGTTCAGAGAATAATAGAGAAGTCATGTTCTGATCTGAACACATTTCTGAAGGCACCAAAACAGGGCCCTCACATTCAGTTCTACTGGAATAAAATATGCCATCCTACAGCCCTGACAAAAATGTGAAGAGAAGATGAGGTACTCAAAGCAATCAATGCTTGAGTTTTCAGCTAGAATCAGCACATCTAACTTGTCTCATCTAAGCCAATTTTGTCAGGAACTTTTCATGTCTAGATCTCAACCTTGTCAAGAGTCTTTTAAAATGTGTGTTTATCAGGTTGGGGTTTATTTTTTCTTCCATTCAGAAAACCTGTCCTCATTCATATTTCTCATATATGCAGACTACCACACCACTGCATTCCTACTCAGTTCGGTACCTCAGCACCAGGGACTGCAGAGCAGCATTTGGGCTCAAGCTGCAGGTGGGAGCTGGTGTCTTCAACCCACTGCTACAGCTGAAAAACTCTTGTTTGAAGGACGAATCATATTTGAACCCAGCTTACTGTCTCTAGACTACTTTAGTTCTGGATCACGAAGCAAAATGTAGAATTTGTGAGAAAAGTTGATCGTAACGGCAGCTGAAACACACACGTACACACAGAGGAGAAATTCAGCTTGCAGGTCCTGTACCGTACATGCCAGCCAGCTCCATGGACTTATGAAATGAATCCTGATTTACAGGCAGGTAATTAAGAGCAGATCTGCTGAGCAAGAAGGCAGCGTTTCTGCAGCTCCCGTTGCCAGCTGGATCACACGGCAGAGCACGGCACTGGCACCGGGGCTGGGCCAGCCCTGCCAGCTCCTCTGCTCAGTGTTAGCCCCGGGAGTGGGGCTGAGCTGCCCCTCTCCTGGCTTCTCTTTGGGGTCCTCCCCCACCCTTCAGCTTGAGAACTCTTCTGCCATCAGCTCTGAGCCTGCAGGAGGGTTTTTTTGGGTTTCTTTTTGGTGAGGAAGGTTTGTAAACGTGATAAATCTAAGACACAGCTTTGCTAAAGGCCTGACATACGGGATGCCTTGCTAATTCCTTCAAGCTTACATTAATCCTTATTAATACCATTAGCATAATGTATGAGCTGGAGAAAGAGCATGGAAGGAATACAATTTGGATTTTTACACAACTACCTGTTCCACATTCCTATAAATCAGACATGAATAGACTTCCATGGCCAAAATGTTTTAAAGTAGGCACTTCTGCCCTACAGCCCACATGGTCCTAAGGCAGTTTCAAACAAGCTGAGTCAGTGGCTGCTTTTCTGATAGCTCAGTAGAGAAGTTAATGACTTCCCTTAGCCCTACGTTATAGCAATTAAACTTGACCTCAAGTTAAGTAGCCAGGCACAGTTCAGCTCCCTCTGCAATGCCTAAATGCCCAGGAAGGCAGCCCATGATGCTCTCTGTCCCAGTGATGTCCGTCAGTGCTGGCTGTGGTCTGATCAGTTTTCTGGGCAGAGTATGCATATTTGGGAGATTCTGTAGTCTTCCTCCATGAGGACTGAAAGGTGGGGCTATCAGTTGGAAGAGGGGATATTATAGTGGTTTTCACATTCAGGTCCCAGTTTAGGTCTCCACAGGTTGTAAAATGTTTTTGCCTGTATTTCCCCGTCAGCAAAGCATTTCAGCACGTGCACAACTTTTACTTAGCTGATTAATATTGCTGACTATGGGACTTAAAAAGGTGCAGTTCCATGCTGGGGATTCAGCCAGGAGCTCTATTAAAAAAACTGCTCCATATTTGCAAGTTGAAAGGTGTGAGGGGCAGAAACTGGCTTGTTTTAGATGATGATGTACAACAGCAGAGGCTGCATTTAATATTTCAGGAAAAAAGCAGCTATTGCTCCTGGACGATCTTTAAATCCTTTGGCAATCCACAGCACAGTCGTACACAGCTACATCAAACAGGGTTTGGGTCTGTATGTTTTAGTGATCTGGGTTGTGCCACATCCAGGGAGCCAGAAAGCTCCATTTCCAAGGATATATCAATTACTGAATGTTTTATACAGTTCACCTGCTTCTTTCACTTGATGAAAATGGTAATCACCTTCTGTATGCCACACACTCAAGCTCACATTGGTATCAATTTGGAAAATACTATATTAAATGATTTATTCCAGCTTTATCCATTTCCTAATAATGTAATGAATTATTGATGGGTAGTAGGAAAAAGAAAAAGAAGTGGAATAGTATTTCATCAGAGGCAGTTACTCAGAAAAGGCAAGTGGAAGGAAAGCGTTTTCCATGCCATCAGATTTTGAACTTGGAAATATTTTCCTACCCAAAACTAGGATGAAAATATAAAAACAACTCTCTTCAAGTACCTTTACAAGTGGATGTATCTGGCCAATGACTATGTAAAATCATCTATTAAAAGTGAAAGGCAATTTTAAAAATGCAAAGAATCCCTTTAGAACAAAAGTCAGAATCTTTTTATTTACAAAATAAGACAGAAGAGAGGCTTTGGCCATTAAAGCAAATCCTTGTGAATCACCTAAAAATTAAAAATTTAAACTGAAACTCACCCTTTCACTCAGACAAGTTTGATTTCAATAAATCAACCTCTCCTGTGGAAGATATATAACTGAATAGATCTCAGCTGTGCCTAGTGTGATGAGACTTCATTTCTGACTCCACTTCCAAGGGCCACACTATTAAAAGATGGGAAGGGAGCCAACAAGTCAAATTGCATGTCTTCTTGGGCAAGGAAAACAAGAAAGAAAACTGATTGCTAAAGTCTCTCCTGATACTACCACTTACCAGGATGAAAGGGTCAAGACAGGACCAGACCTACCTTGCAACAATTTGGTAAAATCTAAGAAAAGCAGCAAACACTGTGTTAGACTTCTGGTAACATCGGTGTGCCTGGTGCATCAGAAATGGAGCTGTTACCAACCATCAGGCAACAGAAAGTACAAGGCTGAACTATGAGAGATGCACAGACTGAAAAGAAATCATGTAAACTGTGAAAATCCAAGGCCCACTCTTAAGCCCAGTCCTGCTCAGCAGAGCTTTATGCACATTCATGGTGCAGAACCACACAGTCTTGGAAGTGGAGCACTTGCTGAAATCCCATCTCTGAGCAAAGTTAATGGTTTTTGAGACATACCCTCAACTGTCTTTCTGCTGAATCTGCAGGACTTATGTATATAGTGAGGGAAGATCACTTTTTTTGAGAAAATTGGTTGTGTTCTGCATATCATTGAGTGCAGTCATTTGCTTTGGCTTTAGGAGCACTGCTGTGGCCAACTCCTCCTCCAGCTCCCCACTCAGCCCCCAAAGGAAAAAACCTGCGCGGAGGATGACTCAGCAGAAAAACAAAATAACTCCACAGAGGACTCTAAAACTATGCTCCGTTATCTGCAATACAGTGACAGCATTTGATTCAATTTGAGCATTATGGTTTTATTATTTTTCTCTCTGTCAGTGGGATGCGTACTGTGAACAACAATCTCTCTGTCGTTTTTTTTTTACAAAGTTGGAAATTCACAATGGAAAAGAAGAAAGGTAATGAAATCCTGAAGATGCCTTTTCCCTCTCTTTGAAAGGACTGGTAATGAGAAGGAAACTAGTTATAGTCAGAGCTGCCAGGCTCTCAGATGGAATGAGATTTGAAGGGGAAAAAAATTAATGGCATGCTAAATATGTTGTTGAAATGCACTGGGAATAGCTTCACGTTAAGAGGAAAACAGCTTAAAATCATGTAAAACGGAGGTCAGGCATGAGAAGGAATGTGTCTGTAGAGAATTGTGTGCATGCTAAAAGCTGCCCACAAATTCTAAATACACACATTGAGAACTGCACAATAATCTGGTCAAACAAGGTTTTCCGAGGGAGAGTTATCTGCATCCGCAGCTATTTTGGGGTACACTTCATCGCTGCATACTTTTGCACTTATCACAATCTTTCATTCAGTGACATAAAATATACGAGGATGTGGGTCACTACAACTTTTTGCAAAAAGGCAAGAACGCGATAAGAACAGTCTTGATTTGCTCCGTTAAAAAATGCTGAATACTTTTATCAAGTTCAATCGTAGCGGCCGATTTCCTTTTAGCTCCGCTCTCTGAGGGAATAAGGTTTACACACATGCTCTGAGCATGTGCGTAAGCACGCTAAACTTTGGAAGCGCTTGGCTAATTTTAACTGTATTTGGCAGAGGCATGATTCTCAAAGTTATTAAGGTTCTGAAAGTTTTCAGAGGAAAGGGAAAGGCTGCAGCGTGCACTGATACCTTAGTGCAGAATCCACATGGGACCTCAACTTGGAGGCACAAGAACATCAAATAAAGTCAGTTTCCCAAAGTTCCTGAAATTACTTGCTTGAACACTACAGGTTAATAAGGCAGAGAGCTAAGTAATTGTTTTTAAGAGAATGTCTTTTAGAAAAGAAGGTCCTGTGCAACTTACAATCTTCTCAGGTCAGAAATCTGCTTTCCAAAATATAAAGGATTAATGAGCTGGTCTCTAGACAGTGTTGTAAAGTCCCTTGGCCAGCTAGAGTGCTTACTATGTAGTCTATAGTCTCAGACAAGTCTGTTCTCTTTAAATTGTATTTACATGGATTTTCTTTCTGGTTTTCTATTTGTTACACTGTGTTAAATAAATCTGGCTTTATTCAAGATAATTCGGATTTATTGATTATTTCTGGGGACAATTACTCTGAGTGATGTCCCAGGGGAAGAAAATGAACCTCTGGTGAGGGCCACGGCAGCTAAGGAACTGTCACACATGGTTAAAGGTGCAGGAGCTCACTCATAGAGAAATAATAAGGATATTCTGTCTAAGCTCACTGCACAGACCATCTAACTGGTGATTAAAATGAACACAATGTACTCAGAAACTCGTAAGGGAATTTTTGTTTCTATATCACTCACTACATTAGGCTGTATGGAGTCACCTCTGTAACATTCCTGTTGTGTGTTCAAATCCACCACTGAGGCTCAACCACCAGGTCCCCAGGTGCTACATGCCAAAAACTGAAGCAGATTTAGAATTTCTGGCTAAATACATATTTAGGTGAAGTCTTGATGGCCTGTAGATGTCTAATATGATGGAAAAATATAAATTCTTAAGCCGTTTTAAGTCTCTATATGACATACTGCCTTTCCTTGCATTTTTTATATAGAAAAATCAAATAGGATTAAAAGAAGAACATCCTAATATTGTTTGAACTTACACCTCTTTAAAAGGCAATGATAAAAATCCCTTTGACACAGAGAGAGAAAGAGTAACCTTGTCACAAAAACAAACAAATTGACAGAAACACAGTCCTCTAGACTCTCAGCTCTTGATGATTTTAAAAGTTCATTGGGTCACTGTTTGTTTCTATTTACATTATAATTCTTGTAGTTATTGTTGTGGTTTGTACCAGATATGTCATTCCTGCACTGTGTCTTCCTCCCATTTGTACAGACAATGCTCCTGAGAGCAGAGGGGAGCACGTGGATATCTCAGACATGTCCCTGGGTGGGATAAATGCAACATCCCAGTGATGCTACCCCAGACTAACAGTGAATGCAATGTACACTCACCTCTACAGGAGGACTCCCAAGCACAAACTGGATGGTGCCAATTTGGTGTTGCTACACCCTTCTTACGGATTTAATCTTTTTTTTTTTTTAATTGGAGAAAAAAATAGGGGGAAAGAAAAACCATTCTGAGAGATGTAGTATCACCTTTCCAAAGCCTGGTGCATAGAAATAGATGCTGCTATTCAGAAAATTGAGATGGGAATAACAGGAGGTTTCTATTCATCCTTGATCAGCCCGTTATAAAATTCTCACTTGCCTAAGTCCTGCAAGCAAACAACAGGGATCTAGAAAGGCATCAGATAAAACCCCTGCATGTACTCACATGTCTTGGCACTGGCATAGCTGCATGAAGAGAGGAGAGAGTAAATGACGGGTGGGGTGTAGATAGGGATTATTTCAGCATTTTTCCTCTCTCTTCAAGGGTTGACTATTTCTGCATGTTCCTGCTCACTTGCCTCTAGCAGAGCTGGTGGACAAGGAAAGAGATCCTGAAGATTTACAGCTGTTAGATGGGGCAGAAAAAAAACAGGGCAAAGGCAGAGAAGCCCTCACTGTTCACACACTCCCGCAGACTAATTTTTTCCCCTTTGTTTTGATTCTTTACTTTGAGTTCATCAATGCTTAAATACACAGAGAGCCCTTTCTCATAGGGCAATAGTAGCCATGGAGAAAAAGAGAGGAAAAAAACATTTTTTATTTTAGATGCTATGTCCAAGTAGTGTATAAGATTTACACTGACTCACTCACTAGCTGGATTGTTGAAAGTGCTTCATTCAGTCTATACTGAAAACCATGCAGACTCCAGAAGAGCTTTAGCACATCCTTGCCTCTCAGGGCAAGGACACACACAAGAAACAAAAAAGCCTAAAAATATAAAATTAGGTAAGAACTTTGTGCTTTGTTCTGCTTCTCACATCAGTTTTATGGTATCCATTAAAGTCACACACAACCTATTCATACTAGGACACCAGGAAAGGTTGGACTCAATGATCTTGAAGGTCTTTTCCAACCTGAGCAATTCTGTGATTCTGTGAAAGCTCATTGTTCTCTGAAGAAACAGCAGAGTTTTTTAAGCACTTACTTATTTACGTTTATTTACTTTATTCCTAACCATCCATTTATCTTAGTTACTTATGTTATATTCCCTACGGTAGCATCAAAATGCTTCGCAGTCGTTAAAGTATTTACCCTGAATCTTCCTTATCATCAATATATTGCTTTTGTCATGAAAATACTGTAATTTTCTGCCCTTGCATAAGATGAGAGACTTGAAGTCATGATTTGAATACCCACACAGCTCTGTTCAGCATTCAGGAGGATGTGTTTAACTTGCCCGGAAAAAGCAAATTTAGGATGAGTATGAGGGGAAAGTGAATCACGAACACAGGCAGAAACCGTGTTTTGCAAAGTTTGTAATAGTTGTGCTGGGTTTCAAACAGAAGCCCAGAAGACAGAGAGATCCTGCAGAGATTGCAAAAGATGTTGGAAGTACTCACATATTGCAAAACCCAGGACAAGGAGGAGACGCAAGCATGGCACAGTCAGCTTTGCCCCAAACAGCAAGATCACTTTTAAGCAATAGGCCAGAACAGTAAATTTTCAGCATTTCTACTTTGTGTTTCCCCCGGGCAAGGGAAACAATCTTCATTATACTGAAAAGTAAGTAGAGGCGATCTCAAGGAGAGCTTTCAAAGAAGCAGGAAAAATGTATGCTGCATAAGGCCCAGGGCTGGGCTGTTGCACTTTTGGGCCTAGGGAGAAGGCTCGGTTCAGGAGGAGGGAAAGCAGCAAATACCTTCATCTAAGATGGGTTCTCCAGATTCTGGGATGCAGGGAAAGTGTGAATTCTCCTTCCTAAAATGAGTCTGAAGTCTAACACAGGGCACCATCAACTACACCCCAGCAGAGAAAAGGTAAAGTACACGACAGACCTGGATCTGTTGGAGCAGGTCCAGAGGTGGCCATAATGGCATCCCGAGGGCTGGAACCCCTCTACTGGGAGTCAGGCTGGGAGAGCTGGGGGTGTTCAGACTGGAGAAGAGAAGGCTCTGGGGAGACCTTATTGAGGCCTTGCAGTACTTAAAGGGGCCAATAAGAAAGATGGGGACAGGTTTTTAAGTGGGGCCTGTTGTGACAGGACAAAGGGTGATGGTTTTAAAATAAGAGGGGAAATTCAGACTAGATAGAAGGAAGAAACTTTTTATGATGAGCGCAGTGAGACCCTGGCCCAGGTTGCCCAGAGAGGTGGTTGATGCCCCATCCCTGGAAAAATTCCAGGTCAGGTTGGATGAGGCTCTGAGCAACCTGCTCTAGTGGAAGATGTCCCTGCTCAGTGGAGGATGGTTGGACTAGATGAGCTTTAAAGGGTCCTTCCAACCCAAACCATGATCCTACGATTCTAAAAATGTATTTGTTGACAAGCTCATGAGCTTGTGATGCCCATTTCCTCCACTGTGACACAGGTCCTCCTGCATTCAACACACAGCCTTTGAGCTACATTTTGCCTTTGACTCCCCTGTTCTTGCTCACAGGAGAGACAATCTCCAGTATGATGCACAAGTCACTCCTTTTCTCCAACATCAGCGGTATGAGTAGAACCCACGGAGCCAAGGGACTTAGGAGGGAAGCAAGGATCCTCCAGAGACATAACTGGGCACATGCCATCCAACAGCCCTACGCAATGACCAGACACAGCGGCAGCTTTCTGTGCTAGTTATCCAAGCACTTGCCCAGAAAACTGGGCCACAGGTTTTTTCCTCCTCAGTCTGAAAGAAGAGAAAGGGATTTCAGTCCAGATTGCAGATGGGTAGCAGGAGTCTTGGTGGAGGAACTTGCCCAGGAGAGGGAGAGACATTTATTCATGTGTTCAGGGTTTTTTGTTACTATTTCACAGCTGGCCTACCTCCTCTACCATCATGTGCAGTCAAAACATGGCCATGCTTACAGTAGTGATGAGCTGTGCTATTGTAGAATATGAGACAATTTCAGCTGAACCTCTAACAAATCTTACAGATTCATGTTCAGTTCCCAGCTGACTGCCTCTTACTAAGCATTATGTTCCATGAATTGTTAAAAGTAAGATTTCATAAGTTTACTGAATGTGTGTTATGAAAGCTCTAAATATTAGGAAATTAGTGAAATAATACATATTTTACAAGTATTAGCAGCATGCCTTGAGCTAACTGACAATGGCATACTTTTGTGCTGTTTTGGTAAAACTAGAAACCTGAAATTTGTCCACCTATTGCTGTTCCCCACCTTGTCTTGAACTAGATATTAAAACAGGCAGACCATTAACAGAATACCATGTGTCAAAAGGAGACCCAGCAGTCTCATGATTCTAATAAAGGGCCTAATGAAGAGCAAAGAGATGCTGCAAATACCCCCTACAGAGATGCCATCCTTGAGTTATTAAAACTCTGCAGTACAACCTGTCTGCGATCCACTCACTTCAGCTCTCGGTGTCCACCAGTGCTGACACAGCCAGCCAGGCCACCTCTGCCCATCAGCACAGGTTGTCCTCACTCTCCCATTTTTTGCATGACAGCACAAGCACAAGAGGCAATCACACTGGAGACCAGCCTTTTGATATCTCCGCCTGTACAGACACTGAAGAGATCTGAGCCTTGTCCCTGATATTTTATTTCAAGTGTCTTCTCTGTAACTCCTTCCTCCATAGGTTAATGAAGACTTAAGCACTCTGTCTCAGTAGCACTGATGTAAAACGGCTGCTTATTGCTTGTTCCATCTCACTGACTTTTATTGTGATACTTAAACCAAAATGGTGAACTATTACACTTCATAGCCTGCAAATAAAAGCAGAATGTTAAAAAGCAGAGGCTATAACCTCTGATCCAGTCAAAATTGCTCTAAACATCTAAGGCTCATAATCCTGAAACAACTTTACTCAGCTCCAAAGGGGCAAGGAATGGCATGGATTAACATCCACAGCATAGAAGGGACTTTAATTGTAAAGCTACAATTTTTATTCTACCCATGCTCAAAGATAACGGAAGAAATCCTAAACCAGCATGTGAAACAGCTCAGCTCCGTTGATTTCAGCAGAGCTAATCCAGTTTACATCAGTGCGAATTTAGCCCATTAGCTAGAAGACTTGAATAACCTGCAGCAAGTAGGAGATACTGGTTCTTTTCTCTGGACCCCATAGAGAAGCCACTGAGGTGATGGCAGCCAATTTTCCCTGTTTCCAAAGAGCCACCTGTTCTGCAAATCATTACAACTACAAACACTGCATTACCAATTCTGCACTTCACTAGAGCCACCTGGGCAGCACAATATCCATTTTTAGAGCCAGGAGGTCCTGGGGTCAGGTCCACAGTGGCTTGAGCACAGAAATCAAATAGGAGAAAGGAGAGAGTTGGCTCTCAGTCTCATTTTCAGCTTCCTGATCTTGGGGAAAGCCAGAGGCCAGTTAAAACTCTGGCTCAGCTTAGGGGAGGGAAGGGACTGCTTTTTGCTCGAACCTCACTCCTTAAGCACATGCAAGTGCGTTCTGTAATTTTGAAACAACATTTTTTTTAAAGGCCTACCTTAGGTATAACCAAGTAAACCGAGATGGATTTAAGTCCCATATTCCAACACATTTCCCATGTAGGCAATGGAAAAGGACTACTGAACCAAATACAGTCTGGCTGGATGCCTTTAGTAATGTAATTTTATCAAGTGGTAAAATATTTTGTATGTAGAAAACTGAGGAGTGTAAAAGACTCGAGAATATACACGAAACAGAACAAAGAAAATTTTGAATCAATAGTGACACTAAAGTTGATACTACTCAGAATTTCTGGTTTTCCACTGAGTGAAAAATCAAAATGGTTAAGATGCAAGGATGAAACAGTCTGAGGGATTTCTGATTTGACCCAAATTAGGGAAAATTGGTATTCTCACAAAAGGAGCCTGTTCATGTGGAACCTGTACACATTTCAGAGCTTGTCTTTCTGCTTCTGGTTTCCTCAGTGGTAAATTTGAGCAGGTTACTGGAAGCCAATAACTTTTGGGGTAACTAGAAAAGACAAAAAACTTCCATGAAGATCTGCAAACTTAGACATGGCAGCCGTTCAGGAGGATCCTGTTCCCCTAAAACATTTCCACAAAAGTAGGGAGGTTTTCTGGGTTGGAGCAAAGTCCCAAGGACCTATTCTAGACCCTGGCCAGGACCCTGGAGTAACAATCGAGAAGACTGCCTCCCATAGAGAGTACCTCTGTAAGTAACCCTGGCTTAATGGGACACCGGGAATTTATCCAGCACTAAGCGAAATAACACAGATAAGATTTTTTTAAGTGACTCACTCTTTGGAGCGTCTTTCAGGGTACACAAGTCAAGACACCTAAATCTGTTAAGGAACCTAGGAGGGACCAGACTTCAAAGAAGAAGTAGATTTACAGATAATAGATTTACAGATCAGGTTCTTTAAAAGGTGCCTCAAGGTAGGGAATAAAAATGATGTGAAACAAAATAAGTACTACCAAGGCAACCCTCAGTCCATATTTGCTATTGAAAAATCTTGTTTAAGATCAGTAGAATTCAAAGTAATTCACTCCCGCACACGGGAGAGCTGAGGAAGTTCTTGCTAGAGGAAGGTGAAGGTGAAAAGGCTTGAAAGTGTTCAAAAAAGGGTTGGAAAACACTTCTTGGACAAAAAGCACCCAAATAATAAACCCTTGAGGTTTCTTAGAAATATACATTCACCAATTAAAAAACAAATTTAACTGAAACACACAAACCCCTTTATTGTGGGTAAAGATAACATTTACAGCTTACGAAGAACTTGAGCCACCAGATCCTGGGAGAGTGCTATGGGGGAAGTACCTCTGTATGTCTCATCCATTCTCCTGTGCTCTCCTAGGTTCCTGCTCTCTGGACACTTTAAAAGAGAGGATATCTGCCTAAGCAGGCCTTGGGCCGAATCAGTGTAGATGTTTTCCTATCCTTATGTTCTTATGCCTGAATACCTTCGTGGAGGTAACAATATATGGAATATATGGAGTTCCTGGTAACTGTGAATATGACACTGATCTGTTCCTAGTACTTTTTGTCTAGATTTTAAAATGACCACTGGGGGTTTTTTTCTACTTAGAAAGAAGGAAGATTTTAAGGAACTCAGTTCAGGAGTTTGGCCCCTCCAATGTCACAACAAAATATTAAAAAGGCTAAAATAGATGTCATTAAGGAAATAAAGCAGTTTACTATAACACAGTAGTAGCACAAAAGTTCCTGCACTTTACATCCATGAAACAGTAAAGCCAGGAAAGGTCTAACTGATGCAACCTATCTCTGTAGCTCCCATTCTCAGGGCTTGATCACCCCAGAATCTTCACAGCATCCCCAGGGGACAGTGAAGTCCTATTATAACCCTTTTTACAGCATCAGGGAAGCAAAGCACAAGCAGAATAAGTGATGTACCGACAGTCCCACAGGAAGCCTGCAGTACATCACAACATTAGCACTGAGACTCCTTATTCTTGGACAAACACCGTTGTCCTGAGGCTGACCAGGATTTTAGAAGCAGAGTCCAGGTCAGCCCTTGCCTTGCTTCTCCCCTCCTCAGAGGCATCCCTGACTGCTCTGAGCATACTGTGACCCATCGCCTCTACAGCCATGGCTCAAAGCCAAGGGAATTCAGTTCCCCCTCTTGAAATCCTCTCTCTCTCATGGTAATGAGCACTTTAATCTATCAGGAAAATGTAGAGCTTCTTGGCGCTGCTTTTTATTTCTGATCTGTGTTTTCTCTCTCTCTCTTTTAGGTTAATTTATCTGATTACATGCAATGCACTGCAACCGTGTTAAGGTACCAGTCGAGTTTCCACTTGGAGGCTTGGAGGAAAGATTACCATTAAAACGTGACTTCCATCCACTCAGCTGAAATTACTATTGATTGCCAAAGAAAAATATTTGTGCTGTGAAGCTGGGAGCTATGATGTTGAACCGTATTAACATAATGTTAGCATAGCTACGGGTGTTTAGTGGCACGCAATCAGATTTGAAATGAACGTTGATTATAGATTGAGATTAATGTTCACATATTCATAGGAACACAATGAAAAGAGCAATTTCCTTTCTACTACAGATCAATGGTTTCCCCATTCAATTATACAGCTGTAATAATTGCATTATGCGGAAATATTTCTTAATAGCTTACTTCATTCTTTCTGTTTGCCTCGTGTATGTGAGAGAGAGAGAGAGAGAGAGAGAGTGAAAGATCTTGTGTACTTGCACACACGCATGCATGTGTGAAATCTTTTGTCAGTGGTACTTGCCAAAGCCTGCATCCAATGCAAAATACTTTAATTACTAGTGCAAATGTGTAATCTTTGGCTAAGCTAATAATCTCTTGGCATTTTCCCACTATTCTCTTTATTCCCCAGCAGAGCGCTCGGATTCCTCTGCTTGTTTAAGGTTTTAACAGCTGGATCTCACTGCACAGCAGATATGCCAGTTTTGGGCCAAGTGTGGCTCTGAATCCCCAGTGTTGGCCAAAATGGCACCATCACACCCACAGACATCCCGCTGGGTTCATGCCTGTGTGTTCCACTGGTCTAGTACTAATAGAAGCTGGACTTTTGGTTAGAAGCATTGCAGTCAGGCATTGCTGACACTCCTTAGTGCTGTCCATCTACTTGTAGCAGTTGGGATAATTAAGAAGCGTAAGACTAGTTAAGCACAATAACTTCCTATGAGCTTCCAACTTCGTTCTTACCACTCAGGAATTTGGATTCAATTTCAAAAGGAGGCCTTGAATACTGATGGCCCATCTGCAGAAACAGGACACAACTCCTAGACATCCTATTTTCTCTTGCAGTCAAGGCAAGGGAGGACAACTTCTGAATGGAAATTGGGTAGTGAATGGAGACTAACTTCCAAAGCACCCAAGGGATTAGGGTAGAAGAACCTTATCTTCCTATTTTAGCTCAATGCTTCCTGAGGAGCTCTTTTTTTTGTTTTCCTCAGAAATAAGAGTTCCCCGTTATCCTCTTTTTTTTTTCCTCAAAAACATATTAGCTCCAATTTATTCTCCTTCTATGAAAGGACCACCTTCAGTTTGGTAGTTTGGTAAAGAATGTGTCTTGCAAGAGGACACATGTATTTCCCTGAAGGAGTTCATATCGTGAGCGTGAAAGGAGTTTTGCACAGAAAAATGGCAAGTCCTTCAGAAATAGGCATGCTGTAGGAAAATAAAAGAACAGTATTAGGAGCTGATGGAACAGTTTACAGAACATTACTTGTCTCTGCTTTAGGGGATGTCCTGTTATCAAACCTTTTGACTTCAAATGACTTGAAAACATCTCCACAGAGATATTTTGTTAGACAGCGGCATTGACTGCAATGCATGTGCAGAAGCACATTCTCCAAGGTACCTCAAAACAGAAGCCTGCAACATTTCCAAGCTCTGTATCAGACATATCCAACAGATCATGTTGATGGCAATGATCAAAAAATAAGATTACAATTAAAAAACTTCCACAGGGCACAAGTGAGTAACGCAGTTCAGGGGGTTGTTCAACTGCGAAGCTGAGGGTGAGGGTGTTCTGGTCATACACTACTACTGACTGTGCTCTCCGCACTAGTGAGAGCTACAAGAAACCGTAGCAGTTGTCATGTGAGCTCTGTACTGTGTATTTAAATGGCCTTGACTTTCACAGCAGCGTTCATTTTTTTCCTCTATGGAAAAAAGCTTCCAGCAACACAACACAAAGCTATTCCTCAGCATGGTATGTCTTGTTGTAGTTGTCTTACTTGCACTGCAAACTCTTTGAGGTAAAAAATTAATTTTTGCAGGTTGGTTTTTTTTTTTCTTTGCAGAGCATCCAGAAAAAAAAATGTCCACATTTTGGTATATTCTGTCCTTCTGCATTGTAGGAAAAAACCACAAATCATGGGCAGGACATAAGCAGGATTCAAAGCTAGATGTCAAATGAGTTTCAGCTACTTTAGAAGAACACACGCCCCTCACCCTTCCCAGCTTGATACGTGGAAGGAATTACTTGGCAAGGTTTACAAGAATTGCAGAGTCACTATTCCCCTTGTGATGCTGAGTCATCAGATGGTAACAAATGAGCAAGAATAAGGCAACATGACCCACTCATTCAGCATTTCAACTGCCTCCCTTTTTCCCTTTTACTCAAAGTTTCACATCTCTGTTCACTCATCTCAGTTCGTCAGAAGTCACATGGGGGGACAGGCACAGTTTCAACTCACGTGCTTTTTTAGTTACCAGACAGTGGAGTTCACAAGAAGTGGCGTATTTGAAGGGTCTTGCCTGGAGGAGAAATAGATGGAAGCAATCGTTGCCTTTATGAAATTATTTGGGCTTTTGGTAAGTGGGATAAGAGAAGTTAAATGAACGGAGAATGTGGAAGAAACAGAGTAAGTTTGATAAATCCCAGTGAACAGAAAACAGCATTCAAAGGCTATGATGTTTAAGACTTTGAAAACTTAGCAATTCTGAATGCTTATATTTCAGAGACCTTTAGGGGAGCTTTTAGAAATGATATTTTAGTTTTCCAACTTTTTGTTTAACAGAATACCAAATTATTAAGTCTGTTTTGAAGGTCCTGGTTATTTTTTTTTCTGCTTCAGTCACTCCTAATGATATGGTTCAGTCTCACCTGGCTGAAACTTACTTGAAAAATAGCAAATACTTATGTTTACATAGATGCCAAATTGCCTCAGGCATACCAGTGTCACTTCTGGTAGGTGTTCTGCTCATGAAATCACTCTGTGTTCACAACAGCAATGAGGAACTGGAGTTTGACACAGTACTGCTCTGTCCTGCCCCAACTGGTGGCCTAAACTCAGCTTTAGTGTTTGCAGGTCTGCAACTGGCTTCAGAATTACAATCCTAAAAGTCCTATTGCCAACCACTGTAATTTACCAGGAGCATTCAAGGCAAATATTCTTCAGTATTCTTTAAGAAGGAAATTATTATGTAAATTATTAGATTACCAAGGCAGCAAATGCTGAGAATAGGCTAACATCTTTACAAATAAGTTGCTGAAGAGAATCACAACATATACAATTAACAGAGGAGAGAAAGAGAGCATTCAATAATCCTCCTGTTCCAGACTTCCCTCAGAAGTTGAGGGAGACATAAATTTCATCAAGTTTTGAATTAGCTTCCCCTGGAGATCTGTCTTTGGTATGGATCTCTTTAGAAACCTAGGGAGAGATTCTTCTCACCTGACTCCAGGTAACTCTAGTGTGGACAAATGTGTGTGATCCTGTCATCCATGATTCATTTATGATTGAGTCAATGGAGAGAAGTATGGATTTCTAAATCACAATTAATGACCAATTTTTGTCAAGCACACCAAGATGAGATGAATTGTGCTCCAGAACTGTCAACTATTCTCCATAGTTTGTAGGAGAACTTACACAGCTAGCTCATACGGAGATGTTTAGATGTTTACATTTCAGATATCTAAGAGTGAAAGTTTTGGAAAAGTGAATCTCACACTTTTTCCTAAATAACATGAAAAATACAAAAATCTGAGTATTTGTATGAGCACAGATCACAGATACAAGTTTTCCTTAACAAACAAGTGTCTGACTTTTTAAATTTATAACAACATTTAGTAGCTAATTACCATCTCTTCCTTCTCTCCAGCAAAAAAAGAAGGAAGCAGAATCTACTAGAGGCTTGTTCAACCACTGGTTAATTTGAAATCACATCCTATTAGGTGGAAAACATAAAGAAATGCTTTGTTCACCAAGTTATTTTCTACAGATTTTCTGAGTGGCCTATAATTTGGCCTAGCACTTTACCTTGGAAATGTGGAAGCATATGGCACGACCTTCAACTCCTAATAGCCTTCAAGAAGCTGAAGTTGGATTATTTGGGGTCATGGGTAACAACTGAGAAGTCAGAGGTCAAATTCAAAACCATATTACATCTCTAGAAAAAATTACCTTTCCAATAACTTATGGCATGACCTCTAGCTCCGATTAGTCTGTGAGGAGCTCTTGTCCTCCATTCACACATTCATGTATTCAAAATCTCCAGATCAAATACGAAGTAAAAGTTCTTTCACCTTGATTGTTACGGTAGAATGCTTTTTTTCTTTCTTTCCTTAAAGAAAATTCTGATTTTAGAAATACTCTATTTATTTTAAATACTTTGTCAGTGAGGCTGATTTTAATCATATGCATGACTTCCACCACTGCTGCTCTACAGAGTATAATGGAAATATCATATGAGGTCAGATAAGTAGATTTTCCCCTTTTGGAGACAGATACACTTTTAAGAAAGGCATTGATATCCAATAGCCATCTTAATTTGTGACATGCTTAATTCTGTGCATGATTACTATAGACGCCTTTGTAGACAAGAGAAAAATCCATGTTTTATTATTCTGTACTCCAAGGCTTTGTTTGTGGCTAGAGTATTGCTCGTGCAGGTGCACAAGTCCTCCTGACAGGAGCAGCACACACCCTGGCCATCAACATAGTGAAAATTCGAGTATCAGCGAGGCAGGCATAAGGGACAGGAGGTCTGGAGATATAACAGAGCCGAATTTGTGTTTATCCATTTACCTACCCTGAAGCAAGTTTCTCAGCAAACTGGAGCTGCCTTCCCTGGGATAACATCCTTAAACAAATAGTGATGAAACTTCTTTCTGCCTATGGATTCAGTCCTCTCAGGAAATAACATGACTTTATTGTTCTGTACACCACCATAAGCAGAGCTTGGCTGACACCAACCGCATTTATACCCGTGAATGAAACAAAAAAAGTGACAAAATGCAAGTGCAAGTAGCTTGAACAAAAAGACTTACGGAAAAAAAAAAAGTCTTTATGTTGTCTATCACAGCTACGTAGGCAAATATAGTTCAGTATATCCCTGAAGCACCAGTATGCTTTCAGAGCAATAAAGTAATATGTGATCTCATTGGTAAGATACGAATATTTTAATAATAGTTCAAAGAAAGATTAAAAAAGCTACCAGTCGTCATAAGTAATGTCAGAAAATAATATAAGTTGCTTGTTTTATAACCTGTACTCCTCCTAACTTATACTGGGAAGCTTACGGAAGAATACTAATTCTCAGATGTGTTAAACATGTATTTAGGAGACCACTGACCAAGACCTGTGAATCAGTGTCTTGTGAAAGTTGAGCTATTGTCATGAAGAGTGTAAACAGCACATTTGAGGAAGTGAATCTCTATTTGCTTCAAAGACAGAACGGTTTTTGCTCAAGAGGGAGAAATATCTAATTGTCCAAATTTTTATTTATTTATTTTTAATCTTAGGTACATGTACAAGTGGTGCTAGGAGCTGCATCTGCAGAGGAGGCTTGGCATACAAGGTAATTTGACTTCTGCACTCCAGGCTGCCACTAAATTTCATCTTTCAGATTCATTACTGAAGCATGTCAAAAGACTTGTCTCTCCTGTGAGTTAGCAGAAGCCTGTAAATTTGAGAATTCAGCATATATCACCCTGGATTCATTACCTAATCACAGTTAACCAGAACGCCTTTTGTAGGGACCTCTATGAGTTATTTCTATATTTTTCTCGTTACTGTTTTGTAAACTTCTATATTACAGCCTTTAGCCTTCAAATGACATGCTAGAAGGAAAACTTACTCTTGGGGAAATAGTAACCTGGTAGTAAGAACATATATGTTGTAGCATGCTCTGCTATATGGCTGACAGCTCTTCTTCTACGAGCCATTCCTCCTTTGCACTGGTATCCTCTGCCCCTTGCTCTGGGTATTCAGAGTCTCAGCATCAGCTGTTTTTATGTTATGCTGATGAAACAAATCCACAGCTTTCTTATTTTCACAAGAAGAAAAAGGGCAAGTTCCTTTTCTGGGCATGTTGTTGATCCACCAAGCCCTGTTAACTTCCTTCCCAGTGGAATGGTGCTATTTGGAACACCCGAGTGCTGTCCTGCCTGAAGAGCGACATGCCTCTGCCTGTAGCTCAGCAGCTGGGGAAGGATCTGGGAAGCACAGCTGTACAAGTCAGTGGGACTGCTAATGTGCTTTGGGGTAGGTGCAGCTAGTTTTGGAAGTAGCATGACTTGGAAAAGCCATGCTGAACAGTCTTCTGCAATAAATGTCAAGCCTATACTGAGGTGAAGACAGATTATGGCTTTTTACCACCATTTTTGCATTCCAAGAATGAGGAACAAAGCCCTGCTGGGAGAAAGAATGAAAAATTCAAGCAAGAGACTTGACATCAGGCTGAAAACTTCATCATCACAGGTTAGCATTATGAAAAGGCAAGCCTTGTGCTGGGGTTACGCTAGGTAGCACCTTGTAACTGGAAGGGCTTGTGTGTCACGCTACATTGAAATAGGCAAACACTTCTCACCTCAGCTCAGTGGGTTCTTGGCATCAATCACAACCCCCTCCTTCTTCACCTGAAGTGGTTTACGCAAAACTGCCCGTAATTCACTCTTTCTGAGGTTCACTAGCTCAACGAACCAAATCAAACCAGCGCTGCAGACTACAGCAGCCTTACTGCTGCTCTCCCCCCTCCCCCGCTCCCCACAGTCAGCAGGGGGTAAGGTGAACGGCACCTGCAGCGCTGCCTGTCTGCGGGAACTGGCCTCATTCCTCACTTTGTATTGGAAATTCCAGATTCACCCTCTGCTCTTCACTTTCCCTGGCAGTTTCCTTCCTGGCTGGGTAAAAGCCATGCCAGATGTTGCTTTGTTCCTTGATAGCAATATTGTTGTTGCCTTCTGTGTGCAGATGTTTTGGTCAGAAATGCCAGCATCATAACATTCAACATTTGCTTTTTAACTTTTTCTCCACACAGTTCCTCGTATCTCCCTCATCCAATAAGCAGTTATGCAAACTCTGTTTATACACATGCTGAGTCCTCAGGATCTACAAACCAAAGGAAGTGGCATAAGTACAGACTGCCATGCCAGAAAAGGCTCTTGCACAGTTCACCCAACAAATGAGGGAGCGATGCCAAAAAAAACCCTCAACCAGCCATCACAGACATAGAGCAAAGCCGTTGATTTTC
>WTSP01002106.1:0-60051 GCA_025331215.1 Actenoides lindsayi
TATTTCCTCACCTTTTTGCCCCCCCCGCCCCACCCCGGCTCCTGGACCTCACCCCCGAAGCCCCCCCCCGCCTCCGTGGCGGAGCGGAGCTCGGCCAGCGCTGCAGCCGCCGCGGGGGAAGCCGCGGGGTTTGTGTTTCAGGCGGTGGGTGTTGCTGTGTGTGGCCCAACTTCTGTAGCCCTGCCTTTAACTTTCTGCTCCGTGCCTGCTTTATTTCCTCCTGCTGCAGAGGGAGGGCAGGGATGCCGGGAGCGCGGTGACACCGCTGCTACACTACCCGGTTAGGAAAGGGAGAGGTATATCTTTTTTTTTTTTAGGAGAGGGGAGGAAGTGAGGGAAAACTTCTTACCAACACCCTTATTACTAAGCCGTTGGGGGTGGGAACCAAATGACACCTCCGAGTCGGTGCCGTGCCTTCTGCTGGGCAGGGTGGCAGCTCCTCCGCAGGCCGAGCCGCCCGGCTCTGCTGCTGCCGGGCTCGGCACTGCCCTGCCCCTTCCCTTCCCTCCGCTCCGCCGAGCCCCGGCCGTGCGGGGGCTGCTGGCTCCTGCCCGGAGCCCGCAGCGAGCTGAGGCAAGAGCAGCGGGCGGGAGCCCTCCCGACGGGCTGAACCTTCTGCCCAACGTAAACAGCTTGGGCTCCCTCCCGCTTTCACCTGCCGTGAGGCACAGCTTCAGCCGCGGCTCTGCTGCTGAAGTTTTGCCCGCAGGTCTTGTCGCTGGGAGTGAGAGCTGTTGATTTACTGCAGCCAGAGTTGTAGAAGATCTTGAGGGGTCTGCGCCAGGCTGGCTCCGTGGCAGGTGTCTTGCTCTTTTTTTGAGTGTGTGTTCGTGCATCTGGGCAAAGACCTTTGCCTTTCTTCTTGAGCTTTCCTGGGTTTGCACGCTGAAGAAAATGACTGATGGCTCTCGAAATTGCTGAAATACATCTGCAGAATAAGAGGGGAAGGAAAGGAAAACCGAGATGGTAGACTGCAGGATAAACAAGTCAACATTCTGAGTGTTTGGCTTTGTTTTGGGTTTTTTTAATGTTGGTTTTTTTTTTTTTCTTTTTAAAAATAAATGGCAAAGTTCTCCGTTGTAAAAGCGAGAGACCTTCAGAAACTGCTTCCAAGTTAATCTAAACCAGAATGAGTTGGGAGGTGTGAAAAAGCGCCGCAGGGTTATCGGTGGGCTGTGTTTGTGCACATAGGCAGCACAATTAAAAAAAGCAAAGTAGAATACTGTCAGGAGATGACAGGATGGCTTCGGAAGTGAAAGGCTGTCCTGACAGGTGGCAAGAGGAGCTGGGCTCGTGTCTTGTCTTGCTACTGAGTCTGAGAAAGCTCCTAACGTTCATCAGATGAGCATCTGACAGCTCAAAAACTTTCCTTTCCTTATTTGAGGAGAGGCAACTCTTGAATAGGCATCATCCACCGTAAGAAAAGTGCTTCCTCTATTTCCAAAATGACATGTGGCGATTAGCGTATGTTCTAAGGCATAAAGAGTAGTAAATACAGCCTTTTAATGAACTATGCAGATAGGTTTTCATTTTTTTTTTTCTTAGATTACGTTTGACTAGGTAATATTTACTAAAATAGTTTGGTGCCTCCTTATCTTCTTAAACAATTCTGGCCTATCTGCTTTGTTTCTGAGGTGTTGGTATTTTGTTAAGGACTTCCTGCTTAAAATACATAGCGACTGCTGAGGGAGGGGAGCAGACTGTAGCTGGGCAGCCTGTGAATTCAGCTCAGCCCCCCGAGAACGGCCGCGTTTTTAGAGCAGATAATTCAGGAACGTTCTTTGCAAACAGGTCTGTTTAAAAGGATGAAAAATTATCTGAAGTCTGTTTCATGTTCTTCGTCCTGCTGTCAGCTTTCCCGCGATCGCCTTTGCACGCTTCCAGTCCATGCTTTTTACTCCTGTGAGGACAAGAGATAACAGCAGCAGAGTGACAGCGTGGTACAGTCACGCCTGCTGCCAAGTAAACTGTTTTAGATTACTTCTGGGTTTCTGAGCTGAGGCCTGGGGAGACTTTCGTGTAGAAACGCGTGGCAGTGCTCAGAGCTGTGTAATTTCAGCTTCCACCTGAAGTAATGGTGTGTTAAAGGGTTTGCCTCTTCTCTCAATAAACAAGGTGGGTGGGGGGGGGGAGATTGTTGATAGAGAAATTTATTTTAAACCCGCTTCCACAAAGTTGATAATTAAACTCTGCGTTGTTATTTGCCTACAGCCTACTGGCAGACTGCGTGGCTGTTGTTCATTTCTCTTTGGAGTGTGAGCAGCTCCAGCTCTCCGGATGAAAAACGTTCTACAAAGAGGGGGAAATGCAGAGAAATGCTCTCTGGGAGGATACTCAAACTTTTGTGGAAGGAGAACGTTGAATGTTTAAAGATAAATAAATAAAACCAACAACAGTGCAATTTGCCAGAGGTATAATATATGTTGCAACTCTGGCTACCACATACCACCCTGGAGTGTCCCTGTCTTCAGTGGTGAAGTATTACACACACTTTGGTATTTTCTTATGGAAAGGAAGCAAGGAAGCTGTAAGAACAACCAGGATAAAACCGATGGGCCTGTTGTCTTTTTCTATATTGAAACAAGCAAGACTTTTAACCTGCTTCCTTTCCATCCAACAGACGACTGGTGTCTGGCAGAGGCACGTAACAGCATCAGCATGCAATCCTAAAATTTGGATGAAAAACCAAGTCTGGTTTGTTTTACACACCTTTGCTAGGACTTGGTATGTTTTACATTGCTGTTAAGTGTACATGTGGCGTTACATGAGTTGCAATATTATGCAGTAATCATAGAGGATGATAATTGTAGATCCAAAATAGCTTGTAAAATAATAATAATAACAAAAAAAATTGTTGCTAGAAGCTGAAATTACATAGCTGGTGAGAGCTGTTGTTCTCTGCTTTGAAATGGGTGGGCTCTTTGGTGTTGTACATTTTAAAATCTGTTACTGTCTTAGCAAAATCTGAGGTAATTGAAGCTATTTTTATGTTATGGATCATTGAGGAAAAAGTTATAACTAAACATACTAAGACACTTTTTGTTTTGTTTTCTATTTTATGCAGGGGATTTGGGAAACAAGGATTTCAGTGCCAAGGTAAGCCACAAATGCTTTGTTGGCTAGCACTCATTGTTGCACCTCATATTGAACGTAGCCAAAACTTGCCTGCAGCAAGAGGGAAACGAGCCTGGAACAACTAAGCAAGCATCTCTATGTAAATTCTAAAGGTAGACAATTATTCAATTAAATCACTATCAGGACTTATATCCTATATGCTGAACAATCAAGTAGCTGTTCATGCTGTAATAACACAACAAATTGTTGTGTTTTATTTGAAGTCTTGTCATGGTAAATGTCCCATAACCTGCATGTAGTGCAGCTTCTAACTTTCATGAAAATAATCTGTGCAGTTGAGCTTTTGCAGAGACCATTTTTCACATCAGAAGCTCTTGTCTGTGTGGGCGTTTTGGAAAATGGATTCACTTTTTAGTCATATGGCTTCTTTTCTTAACCCAAACTCCCTGATTTTAATTTTGATACGCTGTATGTTTAGGAGGACCTTTGATTTGAACTGCCTCTCAGGACAAGCAGCATTTTCCTGTCTTATGCAATATTCAATTGTAAAAAAAAAAATAAATAAAAAAGCCACCCCTACAAAATCACAATTTAATAAATTCTACCGACCTTGAGAAATTGAAAGCTTCTATAGTGGAAGAGAACTATGAAGATCCATGAAAGTCAGAACATGAGGTTCTGTGTTCTCACGTTCTGTATTTCTGCCAAATTCTTACCATTACTTAGCGTTTAATCACAGAATGACCACACCCAACCACGGTTATTTTTTTTCCTATGTCATATGTTTACCTAGTTAGGATGAGGCTTTTTGTTGTCCCTTTTTCTTCCCCTGCTTTCTTCCCCACCTCTTTACCTGCAGATGTACGTTGTGTACTCATTAGCTAGCCTTTTGGTTGGTTCTTTCGTGACATTTTTTCTTTTTAATGGTTACTTGCTAAAGTTTTAGAGCGTATTTGACTATCCTGAATGTTGCTTTTACTCAGCAGTCAGTGAAATTATGGATTCTGTGGTATTTTTGTGAAAGCTGATGTTAGTCGATTCTCCTTGAAATTAAACACCTGGCGAACTGAATGTAAAAGAAGGACACCTTTTAAAGATGTTGCAATATTTTTCTTTCTGCAAGCAGAAACTTGCAAACATGCACATACAATCAAAACGTTGTGTGCCTTAAGGTAAGCACATAACCATGCTTTTACCAGGAATCTCGTATACAACTTCCTCTGTGTCCCAAGATCTTGTAGGTATCCTCCAGCTTTTTGCTACTCATGGCATCCAAAGCAGCGCTACAGATCAGTCTGTAGTCCTCAGTCAGTCATGGAATGGCATTTCCTGAATCCCACTCAGGATACCTCAGTGGATCTTAATTAAGGAGTTATTTAGATGTTTATTACAGAATTCTGTTGGTTTACAGGAAATAACTGGGGCTAGATTTCAATTCTACAGCTACCTATCTGAAGTTTTGCAGGTTGCCCAGCGTTGACTTTCTCCCGTCTTCCAGTTAGGCAGCTGGTGGCTCAGATTGGATGTGATCTACTGTCTGAGGCACGGATCAAAATTGGTATGGCCGTTCATTTCCAGTATTTTGGATTCTGTGGCCAGAATTCCCTCTACCATCATAATTCTTGTTCGCTTGGAATAGTTTGTTCTGGTGAGGACTAACCTTTATAAAGCTAGCTAAAAATTTGAATTCAGTCTTATCTTCCTTCCAAACACCATGCATAAACACAACCAAGAGTAAAAGCAGTAGAGCAGCTTGATTTATTTTTAAATGCTTCAGAAGGGATATTTTTTTAGGAATGTAAATATGTTCAAACCTGACTTTTATCTGCAACAGAGCAAGATTCTGCAGTTTCTCTTTGATGGAAACTGTTGTATTCAGTGTTCTTCTCTGCATTCTTATGCAGTCAAAATCTCTAATAGATATCCAAATTTCAGGTAGTTTGTAGCAAGTTGTTGGTGCACTAACAAGTTTAACTAGTGGGGGTTTTTTTGCTATCATTCATTAAACCTGATTGTGATTTAAATAAGAGTTTATACGCTCAAGATAATAGTATTGAAAAATAAAACTTCCATGATAAAGTTAAGCAGCTGAATCAGATTTTTTTGAATACAACTTTCTGAAGCTTCCATCTAAAAAGTTGCCAGCTAAAGCTGGAAAGATAAATTAGTAATCAAAATAAGTGAGAACATGAAGAATTAAAAAAAGGTGTAAAATGAGAAGGTAGGTTGGAAAAAAACCAAACCATCCTCGTTTCTTTAAGTGGCCACCTTTACAGAAAAGAATGACAAATGAAGAATAAAAGAGAAATTTCACTATGACGTGAAGGAAATGAAAGAATATTACAGTGACAGCTTCTAGTATAGCAATGGTTCTTGGTCCATCAGAGTTTCCATTATAAGAAACTTTTTTAGCTCTGTTTTCAAGCGTGTTGTAAAATCTCCTGCTAGACAGAAACTTGATGTCAGGCAGGTTTCAGAGTTGGATGGTTTTATCATTTCCAAAGTTGTTTTAAATCCCTCTGACCTTTGTTATCAAAGGAAGGAGGAAAGGTCCATAAGAATAATGCATCAAACTCCATGTTGTTTCTAGTCTAAGAAACTGCAATTATTCTATAAATATTTGGATGTCGGAATATATGATCTTCAAGGTCCCTTCCAACCCGAACCATTCCATGACTTGTGTTAGTAATTCTTTAATTAAACAAAAGCCCTAACTTGGTGTTTATGCAGTGTTAAACACAGAATGCTTTTATATATTTTTAAAGCTTCCTTTAAAATGTCACACAAAATGCAGTTCTAATTCTATTTTTAAGAGATGCCCTCAAAAAAATATTTGTTTAAATTTAAATTTTGTTTAAATTTAAACTTGATGCTATATTGATTATTTTTTTAATTTTATTTTTTCTTACTTACCATTAATAGTTTTTTTTCATTGGGCTTGCTTTGAGCCTTGGAACATGTCTTCAATTGTATGTTATCACTTCTGTTTTCTGATTTCAAAGCCTATGTTTCTGCTGTAGCATTCAGCTTCAGCCTTACGTAAAAACATTTAAAGAGCTCTTTGGAACCAAAGAGAAATATTTTCATTTATTTCATTCAAAAGCTTTGCAGAATTCTTTTTTTTCTTTTCTTCTTCTTTCTTTCCCCTTATTTTTATAGGATCTCTGAATTTGCAAGACAATAAATTCAATTTTGGTATGGCTTTTAATGCTCTTAATGCTGCAGAAGTTCAGGGTGCAATTGCATTATTACCGCACAGATGCTCAGCGAGAGACAGTCCACATTCTGAGTAGTTTGTCTTTCTGAATGGATCTGTTCTGATGGGACTGGCTTCTGTATGTCCTGGCAAAAAGATACTCTGCATGGCTCCTTAGCTTTACAGCTGTGAGTTGTGACATGTTATTTCATGGAGAGGCTGAAGAACTCTGGTGCATTATCGAAATAAGTGTTTTCAGAGAGGTTGTTCAGGGTGAAGAAGTAGCAGTGGAAATGGTCAAGGCCTGTCTTTGGTAACGTATGAATTTGAAAAATTAACTTGAAAGAGTTCAGCTGGATTAACTTTTTCCTAAGGAATATATATTTTTACTGCCTCCTGTTATTAGGAAGCTTTTTGCTGTTTGCTATTTGTATTTTCTTGTTGATTTACACAGAGGTGAACTATTCCAAAATATTGTGCTTTTGAAACAGGAGTTCTCATGCTGCTGTTTTGGTTTTGCTCTTTTCTGTTGACTATCTTTGAGGCAGTGAAAACACGATGGCAAGACTATTTAAGGGAATTATGACTTTGTTTTGTTTTTGTACACTGTCAAGCAGGACAGCAAGCTGTCTGTAATGCTGAAAGCTTTTCTCTGATGTGCACCTGGAAATCCTGCCAGAGGAACGTGAAAAATGGAATA
Organism: Actenoides lindsayi; assembly: GCA_025331215.1. Classification (NCBI taxonomy): domain Eukaryota; kingdom Metazoa; phylum Chordata; class Aves; order Coraciiformes; family Alcedinidae; genus Actenoides; species Actenoides lindsayi. Next base: position 6,972 of record WTSP01002106.1, read on the forward strand.
ACTGAAATCATTTTTCAGTCTGTCATAGTATGAAAGTTCCTCTTTTAAGAAAGCAGACTTTAAATTAAGCAAGCTTTGAAGTTACATTTTGGCTTGCTTGTTCTTTTGATACTCACGGTTATACTTTGAGTATAACCTGTATCTGTTTCTTTCTGTTTGATTTGTAAGAAAAGAATGTATGTTGAAGAACGTGTGTGTACATTTAGAGGTTAAGTTCAGCACCGAAGGCTCAGCAAGTTCCTCAGGGTGGAAATATTTTTAGTTACAGTAATATAACGTGATCAACTCATGTTCCTGATTAAGGGCCTCTGTAATTCTCTCCTAAATAGTCAAAATTTGTAGTTACTAACTGCAAGTTTTCCCTCTTTTACATGGTTTCTGATAGATTATTATGTTCAGCTATTCTGCAACAATTGCTCTTTCCAGTTGGTTTGGGTTTTTCTATCTTCCCTCAATTTATTTTCAGACTATTTTTTTGGAACACTGACCGTTACCTGAAGTTGGTGTGGTAAACTTTCTGGAGTAGCTGGTGTCGTGCTAGGGATGCTTCTGAACACTGCTGCTTCTGGGCTAGTTAGACATCTACAGCAACTCTTCACTAAAAGTGGAAATGTTTGAATTTTTTTCTTTCTTTTTTTTTTTTTTTACTGTCCTTGCAAATATGATGACACTGGCACATTAAACCAGCCCTTCATTTCCTCTGCGTTATCTTTTATCTGCTAGTTCTTGACCTGTCTTCTAGAATGAAAAGACCAAAGAACCCACCAATCCTTCCTTTTTAAATCGTGTATTTTCATTTAAAATATTTTATTAGAAGTCTCTGTAGAGAGGTGGTCAAGAAATTATTTTTTAGTGCAATACCTGTGATCTGAAGATTTGAACCAAAAAAACCTCAGAACACCCATGACCTGGCTGACATGTAGTTTTTATTCATCGTCAGTTGTGTTATAACATATTTATAGAGGAAGCAGCATGATTAATTCTTTCTTGTGTATGGATCAAGGCTTAGTTTGTGGGTTTGTATCCTCACAGTTGTTTCCCCTACCAACATTTTTTTTTTTGTTCATTTTACTCTTATTTTCCTTTGTTACCAAAAAAAACCCCAAACCAAACAACAAACTAATAAAGCATATTACAATGCTGGGCTGCTTCTCATAAAAATGTTTTCTGTCTTCCTTACATGGAAATGTTATCACCAAAGGGTGGATAAGATGCAAAGTAAGTTCCCCTTTCAGTGCCAGAACGGCTTCTCTGATATCATTGTCATTTTTCGTGGTAAGATCGGATATTACAGACCACAGTTTGAAAAATGCATGTGTTTTTCCTTGCGCTCTTTCTATTATTTATTAGTCATGTGCTACGGTTTGCATTAACTAACCTTTCTGTAAGCCTGAGATTGAGAAATTAATTCTGTGGAAGTCACTAAGTCTGTGACAGTTGATGCTTTCTGCGTAACTTAACGGCCAGCGTGAAATCTTCTGAAATGGAAGCTTAGGAGAGAGATACTTAAAGCAGCTGACTCATTAATGTACCTTCACGCATATAACTTGAAGGCAGCTGTTTAAAAACGGAATCACCAGAGCAAAATCCAAACATATAAACACACAAACACCCCCCAAACAAACAAACAAAAAGAACTAAGCAAAAAAGCCCACCTGGGAGCGTAAATTGTACGTGCACACAGACAATTTCCATGATTCCTCTAGCCAGCTTTGTCCTTTCTGCTGGCCTTTTGCCCTCAGCCTAATCTGTGGACTCTGTATCTGTTGACTCCTTCTCAAAGGACAGTAATTTTTATGTTCTGCAGGTAATCTGACATACAGGTTATAAGCACGCAGATAAGATGCTTGTTGTGTATTTGTCTTGTCAGCTTTTATTTATTTATTCTTCCCCTCCTTTGGCTGTCTCCTTCCTTCCCTTGGCAACATGTGTCCTGTATTATAGGGAAATATGGTCTTGTTAATTGGCTTGTACCAGTGTAAATTGAGATTCTGTTCCCATGCTCACAGTCAAACTCAGAGAGATCTTTGAAAAATGACTCCTGTTCCAAGTTCTTACTGAGAACAGCATTAACAGCTACAGATGAAACTACAGAGCCTTCATGAGTGCAAATACATTCATGCTGGTTAAGATCAGGAAAGCTCCTGGGAAATGCATATCCCAGTCGGCCCTTCTTTCCCAGTGCTTTGCTCTGCATTGCTGGGAGGTCCTGGAGCATGCAGAGTGGATTCCCTTTGGGTGATGCTGGTCAGAGGGCTGTGCTACAGCAGCACGTTCGATGTCCTTCAGGTGCTAAAGGCTGTTTGGTTCACGGGTCACACTGCAGCTCTTCCAACACAAAACCCCTGGAACGTGGGCTCTCAGGCTGTCTAGTTCTTAACGCTGTTTTCCTGTACAAATCTGTTCCTTTTGGAGCATTACTTGGTGGGTGGTTGTGCTTTCAGCAGTTGTTTTCCGTGCAGGGAAGAGGATGTGTTGTCTCTGAGTGTCATTGCTCATAGAAAGGACAATAGGGCATCTCTTATCAGAAGATACACGTATCCGTGGTTGTGAGGATTCTGTGTCACTGCAATGATTGCACATCACAAAAATGTCTCTATGTCAAATAGATAGGGATGAGTCACCAGCCCCGGAGGGGTTTCCGAGCTGTGTAGATGTGGTGCTGAGGGACATGGGTTAGTGGTGCCCTGGCAGTGCTGGGGTAACGGTTGCACTTGAGGATCTTAAAGGTCTCTTCCAACCTAAAGGATTCTGTGATTCCAGTTGCACAGTACACAATTCACTACATATGCAATTCACTCAACACAGACCATGACAGTAAAGTAGAGAAATATGCCACTGTACTTCTGTTGTTCTAGAACATTTCCTTGGTGGTATTGTGCTCATCAAAACTGGAACATAATTAATTTTTATCTTCCAGCAAAAGTTTGTTGTTTCTTTTTTTTTCCTGTATTGCATTTCAAGAGCAAAACCATCCTCACCCTTCCCACACTTCTAACATGTTAAGTTTTGTTTTGTTTACTGGAATCAGCTCGATATCCCAGCAGTGTGTTCCAGTTAAAAGAAACTGACTGTTCCAGTGCCCTGGATGTAATTCTGTGAAGCTCTTCAGCTTCTAATTAAACATGTGGGAGTGATAGCTCATTCTGAGTTGACAGATAAACTAGTTTGAGTCTTGGGCAAGATAAAGTTTGGCATATTCTTTATTTTCCCTTCTACTTTGGTGTAATGCTGCACATCAACTGCTGATACCCAGCCACATATGGTGTTAATTTTACACAAGATTTTTAGGGATGGAAGCGACTTCTGCCATGAGTGGAATTTAATGAAGTTCTGGAAAGTTGCAGAAAGATGAAGAAAATAGATTCCCCTGTTGGGATGAATTGATAATTATTTCTTTTATGTTTGTTTTCGTGCATTGTTTCCCTCTAGGGAAAAAGGTAAAAATAATAAGTTACTTAATAAATACTTGAGGCTCACTTCCTCAGCTTTTTCATCCACAGCAGAAAGCATTAAAGTCTTAAGAGTGAGGGACTCTCTTGTGTATCGTTAATAACAGGGACTACCCTTTAAGTGTTTTTAAATTGTCGTAGATGCTGAACATGATAATTCTGATTTCAGCAGTGCTTGTTGAAGACTTGTAGAGGCTGGGAGCGCTTGGGGGTTGGTTATCAGCTGATAATTCTTTGATTGCAGCTATTTATGAACATTGCCTTCCATAAATGTGATTCGGAACGGTTACCTTGGAAGTCAGGCAACCAAACAAGTGCGTACGTATCTTTCTGTGGATTCCGTTCTCATTTACCCTGATCTCTTAATTGGAGTTCAATTTACATGAAGTTTTTTCATTCCTTTCTGCAATTCTATAACTTAGACTGTAAGGTACTGCAAACACATAGGGGGCCCCTCCCCCCCTTTTTTTTTCTTTTTAAATATTTTCTAGTGATTTCATGTGGATTTTGAAATGTTATTATTGTCTTGATTAAAATATTTTCATTAAATGAGCTTTATTAGAAGTCTGGAATATATCCCTATAAAGCTAGAAGCTTACTGGAATTATTATTTTTGTCTGTCCCTTATGGTTTACAAAATGTCTTTTTTTTTTTTAAATAATTTTTTGAAACGGGTACAAAACCACACTTCTTGAACTAGAAATGAAAGTTTGTCCAAAACCACCCAAAATCCAGTCATTATGACACTCTTAATTTGCTACTTTTTAGTTTTTGAAACAAAGCTGAGGAACTCTAATTAATACTTGTCTTTATATGATGGCCAGTCAAGCTTTAGCGAAACATATGCTCTTCGTTTACAATCCCATATATAGGTTTTAATGCTGTCAGAAGTGCCTAAGACCAGGTAATTAACAACACAAACAGCTTGTGTGGCACATTCAAGTCTTTACCTTGTGTACTAACTGTCAAGTTGTTTTCTTTCTGCAAAGAAATTGGCCCATATTCAGGAAGCAAAACTGGATTTTCTAACAAGAGTTGCAGCCATTGCCCTTTTTTTTTTTAATCTAGCTTCAGTCAAAAGAGTTGTATAAAACTGTTTATGTTGTATATGTTGCAAGCATTTGCATACAGATAAATGAAGCTTGTAATTGCATTTGGAAGTTGCAATTTTTATTCTGGAGCAAAACTTCATGAAGAGTGTGTTTCTGAAAATTAGGTTATTTTCCCCTCCAAATGATCCTTAAAATCATAGTGTAATGAATATTGGTGCCAATTTAATTAACCATTTTAAAGTTTTCAGCCTACACAATCCAGGTGTTTAGAAATTGTGGTTCTCTATGTTTGTGTTTGAAAACCAGTAACGTGAATGTGTCTACTTAGTATATGTTAAAAAGATTAGTGACTTAAAGTGGATCAGATACTCTCCTTTGTTATTTTACTGTTTAATGAGGGGAAAAATGCAGATTACAAAGTACAGACTGAAGACAGAAATGCTCATTTTGAGAAGTGTTGACCTTTATTCCCAACGTAACTCTCTTTCCAAAGCACAGATATTTCACTCATCACTTTTATTTAAAATTAATAGCATTTTTAACTTCTCTGGAATGTGTGCTAAATGTGTTATTTTAGTCCATCAGTAAACAAAACATTATTCATATACAAGGATGAGCTGGAAGAATAGTTTAGCTGCTTCTTTCAACTTCTGGTCTGTGCTGGGTTGTTAATTTGTTCTTCACTGATCAGGACGTGAGCCAGAATCCACTTCAAAGTAGTCTTCTCCTAAAGAAATTGATCATATTAAAAGAAAAAGGTGAATCTTTCTGTGCTGGCAAAGAGTGAAGAAAGGAGCCTTATCCTACAGAAAGCTGGTGTGAGTGGTATTGTTTTAGTGGGTTGATTTTAGTGGGTTGATTTTACAAGTGTTTCCTAAGATGTTACTGTTAGTAATTGGGATCTGCGTTCTTATCTCTCTTCTCTGCAGATAAGCTGGAGCTGGAACAAACTTTTGAAAGTGCAAAGCAGTTCCCCTCATAATTGCTTTTATTTGCTAAAGTCTGTCTCTGCAGCAGCAGCATCTGTTCTGCTTCTCTGTCACACTGTGCGTGGTTCCATGACAGCTTCTGATTCTCTAGAAGTGTTGTTACCTGCTGCCTGTTCTCACGTACCTGGTCCCTGCACTAGTTTTCCATTTTTGGCACACAAGCTTTGAGCCACACAGAATTTTTGTGTTTTTGAAGATGCTGATACCCCGTTAGCTAACGACAGGTTCTGGGCATCTTGGTTTTCTCCTATTCCAGAACTTTATAAAATAAATGGATTTCAACCTAACAATTCCCTGAATTTATTTGATTCAGAGGAATTGTTAAAATAATAATGTTTAAATTAATACAGCAACAGCTTAATGCAACAGAAGTGATCATAAGGGTATAATTTTTTTCCCCAGCTTTTCCATCGTGGCAGGTTAGTTGGCTGAATTTGATGTGCCCTAAAATTACTCAGTTTTTTGGATTGCTCTTACCTTGTTTGCTAACTTTTACTTCAAAGGAATTAAATTTGAGAGCATTCCAAGTGTGTCAGTTTTGTATCTTCCTTTCTTGTCATCGGCTTTTACAGATTACATCTGTTGGATATATTTTTATACAAGGGAACTTCTCTGTTAATACGAGCAGATGCAAACGCAGTAGAAAGCATCAAGTACACTCTAGTGCATGGATGATTTTCAGCTCTCCTGTATGTGTGTGGGCCCAGTGAGACAAATGTTGCAAGACTGCAGAAAGAAGGGGGAAAAACATAATTTTGTTTGTTGTTCCAAATATTTTAGCGCTCAGATATTGCTCAGAATTCCTTTTGATGTTCTTGGGGGATCCTCAGGTATGAGCCTTTAAAACGCCCTAAAAGCTCAATAAATTTGGTTGTGCAGCTTGGTAGGACGGGTTCTTGTGGTGTCTCCATTGCATTTTATGTCCACGACAAATGGACATGACTTGTTGCAACCATCTGAAGACCTTGGGGAATAAAAGTGCATATTGTTAAATAGGAAAGCTTACTAAAATTCCCTTAGCCCAGTGGATTGGTAGGCAAAAAGGTGGTGTGTTTTTCATGGTAATTTAGTTCATTTCCTTATCCAAATCCAACCCGTAAGTTGGTACAAATATTCTAGGTTCTTCAGTGTGTGTTTCTGAATTGCCCATGCAGTAATAGTCCTGATTTACCTTTAAAAAAGGAGCATAGCTGCTGAAGACAGAGGGTTTTAAAGTGCAAGTGGTGGATATGTTTTATACATCTCCCTTAGAAGTGGTATTGTTTCTTAATAGATGGTGTGGTCGTTGTGCCAGCTGTCCAGCGAGCGATGGCATTAGAGGATTCTACCCTCCCGTGTTCTCTGTGTGACTGCCAGCTGATTTACTGGGAAGTAATTCTAAGTGTTTTGTTCTGCCTCAGATACCCAGATGAGCTGATGAATCCTGTAGGCTGTAAAACCGATGCCTGTCCCCGTTGACATACGCTGAAGTCAGCAAAGCTTATATCTAAGATTTCTGCAGAGCTGAAGGCTTGTGTCAGCTTCCTGGTGCTGTATAACGAGGAGCAGTTCAGTTGTCAAGTTTGTGTATAGTTCTGTTTGCTTAATTAAGCTTAAGGTTGGGTTTCTTTAAATACTTTGCAAGACCAGAACTGTGTTGTGTGTTATTAAAGCTGGTATCACTTCTGTTATAGAAGCACGGACATCACTTCTGTTATAGAATATAAATAACATTAGATTACAAATATTTCAGGCTTGTTTCATTCATTACTTGGTATATGCTGCATTATCATTTCATGGTAGCAAACGTTTCACATGGTTTCTGTGGGTTTGGATACCTGACAAGAAGTATCCTGAAGTCAAAGTCCATTAGTTTCAGGGGTACTTCTGCAAGGCCATCAAGCAGGATATCCCTGGAAGCCTCAGAATACTTTAGTATCTGGGACAGGTATAGTGGGGCAGATATGCCTGACTTTGACTTTTGCTCAGTATGCCTCGTCCTAGTCCAGGTTTCTTTTTTTAGAAATAGAATAGAAAATGTAATAAGAACACTGTAAAATATTTGCTAATAGACCGTTTCTGTATTGGGAAGAGGGAGGACAAACCTTGCAACGCTTTCCTGGTTTCTGTAGAAGATCTTTGACTTCAGATCTTTCTGTGTCTGTGCCTTAAACCTCTCCCTGGGTCTGTGTTGTTGTTGTGCATCTTTATAATCATACGCTGCAACTACAGCTCCAGTTTTTAAACAACCCAGTCAGCATAATGGGCATATCAAGTCTCAAGGCTTTTTACTGCTACTGTCATCTGAAGTGCTTTTGAATCCTGAGAGCACGACAATAAAATGTGGGTGGTTAGGTTAACGTGACTGACAGTGACTGCAACTTCACGTTAGAAGATATTGAGAGAACAAATTCATTGATGGGAGGCCATGAATTTATAGGCACATCGTAATTTTGGAGTATTGATTATTTAAGTAAATGTATATCTGAAGATTGATGAAGGGAATAAAAGACTTCATCATATGTCATTCATATATCAGGGAGGTCGAATTGGGTTGGTGCAGGTTTTTATAACAAGCTTTTTGAAAAAAGGCATTGATAAATGGTTAGTAAATTTTAATGGAATCCTAAACGCTACCCAGGGAGCTTATTTTACAATATAAACCAACACATTAGAAAGAGCACTAATTGTAGAACTTACTGTAGAATTAAATTTTTAATAATTCTTGCTCTTTCTTGGCTTTTATTCAATTTATGCAAATATTGACCTTTGAGTTTTTATCATTGCCTATGTTTTACTGAGCCTTGCTTTGAAGAGGAGCGGGGATGAGCGTGGTATCATCTTTAAGCTTTTGTTGTAATAATTAAAAGGGCAGTGTCAGACATAGAGATCATTTGACATTTAACATGGCAAAATGAAAAGGAAATTGGTGATAAAATCAGTAGGGTTAATTTTAGAACCATCAAACGTGAAGTGTAGAGAATGGAAACTAGGCTGGCCAGCAGGTAGCATAACTGATGTATTTCCAGGACTTCCAGAACCCATTTTGTATCAGTTCTGCAGTCAGGGGTACTCTTTGTAAGAGTGTAGGATTGTATTCGTGTTGAGCCAATAAATGTTCTTAATATTTCAAAGCCTGGATCTTGCAAGCTGCTTTTGTACGACTGGATCAGTATCACGGTCAATGAACGTCTACCTATGACGTTGTTCTACATGGAACAACTGTTGGGATCTGACCTTAATCTGTAGTTAATAATATAGGCTTTAATACTTATTTTTATTTGCAGTGCAGTGATCCTCTGAGTAACTGAACCCTCATGTTAAGCAGAATTCTGCATTAATATGTAGTCAAGTGAGATGCCCTTGGCACAGAAGGTTTAGTAACCTAGAGAGACACTAGATGTGCTGATATGTGCACGTATTATCCTGTCATTTTCCATATGTATTTTTAAGTGCAAATTATTTGTTTGAGCTCAGAACTGAAATTTCAATTTAATTTGCATTAAAATATTGTCATATAAATAGTTGATGTAAATGAAATTATGCACGTCATGGCTGTAGGTGAGGACAGAGCTACAAACTCCACCTGAAACATGCAGTGGATGTAATAATACCTTATCAGAAGAGGGTGACCAGCTTATGGACCATGCAAAAAAAAAATAATTTTCTTTATACGTCTCTCATAACAGTAGTCAAGTAGTGAGAAGATGCAGCCCTTACTTCCTAGGTAACTTGGGCTTCATCCCCTGTGCGTTGATCCTGTTAGGAGAAGCCTACAGCACTCTCTAGTCCTCTGCAAACAGAATTCTGCCAGGCTTAATGATTTGGAGATGATTCTTTGTTTTCACACACCCCCTCTCTAATTTTAGAACCTAGTTACCAATGGAATAGAATATGATATCCTTAAAATTTATTCTCAGCAGAGAAGTCCTTGTCACTTCATATGTAACTTTCCTCTGGTGCTGTTGCACGTTAGGAAAGCTCAGGCTCTGGGTTATGCGGATTGTGGTAGGAGGAACTTGCTCCTTAAACTAATTTCTGTTTCTAGTTACTATTGATTTCCAGGGTGAATGAGTGCTTCCATTCAGGTTAGTTTGCTGTACGCAGTTAATGAAGTTAAGAGGATGACAGAAATGCAATGGGTGATGGGAAAGAGAGTGAGCTTGCTTGAGAAAGTGATAAAGATGTGTTTTCTGTTGTGCTATCTGTAATACTGCTAAGAAAAATGTTTAAGTTGGTTGTTTGCTTTTTTTTTTTCTTCTCGGTTTCTTCCCCCGTCCCCTTGTTACAGCATATTTTGAAAAAACAGAGCCATTAATTCTAGCTCTTGTTGCATGGGCAAATTATTTATCCCTAAGTTGAGGCTTAAAAATAGAGTAATTTATTCTTCTGTGTCATCTCTTTCTGCAGTTAGAAATTCATTCTGACCTGATGGTGGGATGCAGGGTAACAGATGCAGTCTTTGGATCAACCAGCTACAGCCTTTGTGTTAACCAGTCATCAGGAAATATCACTAAATTACTGGAGTACAAAACACATCTGTTGGAAATATGTTTAAGTCTTTTGTGAAATAGGACGGGGGAAAAACATTACTAGAATGGGGAGGGGCTTTAGAAGCAGCTGTGCTAAACAACAAAGTGTGGGCCATGTGAATGAGCTCTTTTCAGACGGCCAAGCAGACCTAGTTGGAGTTGGCTTCGTGTGGCTTCTCTCCAAATGTTTTTTGTTTCTCTGACTGTTGCATAAGTGAATTCTGTAGTTTTTTCGGTCAGTTTGAAATCTGCCCATATGTGAGCTGGTGAGCAGTAGCCTGAATGCATAGGTGGCTTACTAGGGGTTGGAGCTTGCAGCTTGTAGTTGCGTACGGTTCTTGATTTAGTCTCGACTTCACTAGGTATGTTGCCTCCTTATTTGTGAAGGAATGCTGCCTTAATTTCTGCATTCAAAAGGAAGCATTAAGACTATGAATCAACCCTTTAACATTTGCTTAGCCCTCAACTTTGATATTTTATTAATTTGTTTTAATGGCATAATCCATGTTGCCATGAGGATGCTTTTCAAGGCCACATGTCTGCTCTTAGAAATTGATGCCCTGCTGTGTTTTATTAACAGCATGTCCCAATTCTGAAGCTGCCGATCACGTAGCCCTGATGCAAGTGCTCCCCAGCCTTTTCCCTTCCTCTCCATCTCTCTCTCAGCACAAGTGCCACAAGCCTCACTTACCTGTTCTTAAAAGCGTAGTGGCAATTACAGCACCAGGACTTTGCTAAGCATTGATAAGACACTTGAAGTGGGAGCCCTGAAGGAAGATAATGAGCTCTGCATTACTTGTTAACAGAGGATAAAACGACACTTTCTTTCAGCACTCTTGGTAATGAATCCCTCAAAAAATCTCAGGCTGAAGATAGGGGAAAAAAAAATAAATCTTTTTGCTAATGCGTATTTTGAACTTTGGTTTTAGGAGAGGTAGAACACTGGTCATTATTTAACACTTATAGTATCTGCATAATAGTTCCAAAATTAGTTGGTGCTGGGTTTAAAATGTGAATTGCTTTCAAGCTGAGTTGGGATGTGGAAACCTCTCTCTATATCTTATTTGTTATCTCGTGAGACCAGTTTACACAAAGGTTCTATTGAACAATTTAAAATGTCAAAGCTTTCTCGGCTTCAAAACAGCTGTGTCTGAAATGGCTTTTGTGTCGATGGGAAGCTCTGAGCTTTCTCCAGAAGAATGTACTAAACCAGTGGGTTGTTTTTTTTTTGTTTTTTTTTTAAATTGCATCTGTGTCTCCAGATTAGTTTTACAAAAAGAGCTATTTGTGAAGATGGTGTTTTGGCTCAGGGTTAAAAAAAAATCTCCACTTTGCCTCCTGGGAAAACATCGAGGTCTCTGGTAACACGACTTTTTAGTTATAGACTGCGGATATGTTTAAAAGGCAGAAATTTTATCAGAGATCCAGATGTTCTAGCTTTGCTTATTAACTTGAGTGTGCATATCCTTAGGCTTTCTCTTCACACGTGGATTTACAGATTATAACATGCTTAGGGCACTCTGAACTAAAAGCATCTCTGGTTTTTCTAAATGTCTCTAGACAGTAACACTTAGAGACAGAACTCTGCATTTCTGCCATTGATTTGAGGGTCTCTAAAACATTAAAAATGGAATTATCTTGAGCCTCATTTGCATGTTAGACTAATACTGTCTCCACCTGTAAACTAGTAATATTTAGCAGTGCTCAGGCTATACAAGTAGTGTCAGAATCAAGAAGATGAGATAAATGCGTAAGACAGGACTGATTGTTTGTTTGTTTTTCAACGTTGTATAGTCTTGTACAAAGATGAATTCATGCTTTACAAGAATCCTTGTCTTAAGGAGTTTGAATATTGAAAAGATGAGTCAGTGTAAGAACAGCACAATTCAGAGCAGCCTGTACAGTGTTGCTGCATCGGAGCTGCTCCCCTGTTTGCCCTTGCTCTTTATTCTGCAGAATAAGGTGTGGGGTTTTGGGCTGGGGAGAAGCTGTTTTTCCAAGCAGAATATTAGAGAGGAGGTCATTGTTTAGAAGCAGAGTCACTTAATTTGGGCGTTCACTGAGGAATTATTTTTATAACTTGTTATACCTGAAGTGTAAGTTGTTATCTTACTCCTCCGGGTAGTTTTCTAATGGGGAAGTATATCCTTTTCTAAAGCTCTTGTTGTCTTCTGTAGGACGCTACATGACTCAAGGGTTGTTTAAATGAGAACCTTTCTCAACGGCTGCTTGCTCCTGAGTAATCTGTTCCTAAGATCATCCCTTTAGCTGGCACTAATTCACATCTCTGATGAGTTTCTGTAAACTGCAGCCACCCTGCCCGTGCCAGACCCGAGCTTTTCACTGCTCCAATATTGTCATTTTATCACTTGCTTGACAGGTGTGAATTTAAATTCTGATTTCACAGTTAAAAGATTTTTACATACTTAGGTTGGGAAGTCAATGCTCTGCCTCCTCTGTTTTTAGCCCTTTACAGGATTTAACTTCAGAAATCCATGCGGCTCTGAGATGTTGGGCAAATTATTATTGGATATGGATTGTGTCTCCTGCCCTGGCTGTTTGCAGCTGAAAGGTTATGTGTAAGGGCTGAAGAGGTGAATGTGCACGAAGATTAGAGTGTGATTTGTACTATATTTCTGAAATTTAGAATCCTTCTTCTAGACCATGGCACTGGTTTTGGGTCATGATTAACACAGTGAAAGAAGTAAAATAAAATCTTATCCCGTCATACTAACAGAATCTTGTTATCATCGCTGGATTCTGCTTCTACAGAAGAAATGTGTTAAAAGCCTGTTGCAGATGATGTTCTGTCTTTATAGATAATAAAATTAAAATGTTTGATGAGGGTGTCTTCAGAAAAAAAGGGGACGGTGGTGGGATACTGTCACAACCTTTGTGGAATAGACAGAGATGCAGTAAATCGATGCCTGAGTGATTTTGATTCTGGTGGAAGGAAACTTGGTACAGCTGCATCTTACAAGGCCTGGAAAAACTATTTATAGTAACTAATTCCTGCAGATAGCAACAAATTCAGCGAGCTATCACCATCTTTGGGATGTTTCCTTATTTGAAGCTGATGGAATGGAACAGAGATGTATTAAAAGTAGAACGTATAACACAGCTATAACCCCTCTCAGCTCTAGAGATACTTGCACTTACTGACATGGCTGCTTTCATGCTGGAACACCTTCTTCATCTTCTGCTCCTCTTTTACCTCAGTTTGAGTCAGATTCTTGCTACTTTAGCATCTCTCAAGCTGGAGGAAGAGCACGTATCTTATTTTGTGGATGGGAAATGCTTGTGTAGCAGGATGCTGCCTTGCAGGGATGTGCTGGAGCCCAGAGCAGTGGGGCAGAAGAGTTCAGGCTGAAGTGCCTTGGCTTGCCCTGCCCTGCCTCTGGAGCCCAGTTAGTTCCAGCTTCTGCAGTGAAACTTGTGTGGGCTACTTCTCTGCTGTCCCACCCTGGAAGGCATTTGTGTCTGGCAAGAGTTTACCCGCCCTGTGTTTATGGCATCAGGATAGTTATTCTTGTGAAAGAAAACACAGGGGAAGGAAATGAGAAACAGGGAGAGAGGAGAGAGACCAGGAGCAGCTTTGGCAGAGGGTGAGAGCTGGGACCCAACCTGGGCATCCTCTCTCAGGACATGGGGCAGCGGTTCCTGGAGCATACAGCCAGCTGGGATTACACTTTGGTACAGGTCTGCTGTGTTTTTAGAACACTTCGAGTGCCACACTTCAAGAAGGGATGTATTCCAAGAAGCAGAAGTTTCCACAGGATGTTGTTTTTTGCACGTGTTTTGAAAAATTTCACGTTTATATTTCACCGCTTTTTCACTACTCAGATTTTCTTTGAAATGAAGCATTTCCTTCTAGTTCTGGAGTCTTTAGGAAGGCACTTTTTCAGTCACTCTCATTATTAGCAATAAGTGAAAAGCAGTTTGTGCTATTTAATTTCAGTAAAGCCCTGTATGGTAGCACTTGCATCAAAAATGTGGTTAGTAAATGGCAGGATCTTCAGCTCCTATTGTTTTGCTTTGCCAGCAGCAGTCATTTTACCAAACAAAAAAGGTATTTTAGAAATGTATTCTGAAACAATTCCTTGATTCTTAAAATATTAAGCATAGTCATTTAATATATTTAATTATTAATTTAATACACATTTAACATAATTAGAAATCACTTTATAATGAAATTCCATATGAGCCCCATCTTTTTCTTTACTGTCAGACTCATTTTCTTCTATTACTCTCAACAAATTGTGCTTTGAGCTACAACAGTCAGCTGGACTGGGCTAAAAATAACCTGGGAACCCTTATATATATTGTGACATGACAGTCTTTTATTTCTGGATATCTTATAAGTAACTTTTCTCAGGTATTCTTTGTGGAGTGTTGAATGTATTGGGACGTGGTTCACCTTTAACAAGCCTGAACAGCTTTGTGTGTTTAGCAGAGTGAGGGATTCTACGAGCAACCTCGTGCTGTACGAGAAGTGCTGCTTAGTTGCAGTATGTGCTAGAGAGATCCAAAACACTCAGTAGTAGTAGAAGATTAATGTGATACGCGAGAACTCCTGAATTTAGGAATCCCTTCAAGCCCTACCGATGAAATGTGGTTGCGAGATTTCCTGTTTGGCAGTGGAGAGCTGAGACTGGGAGAGGCACTGTGTGTAAGCTCTCTGTTTCCTGTGGGATCACAGCTTGTCTAGATGCAGCTTGACCTTACCAGGGAGTACAGGTATCAGTATCAGTGTAGGTTTGACAGCACAGCTTTCAAGAAGCTGTAGAACCTGTCTGAGAAGCTCAGTAGCTGTCTGGCAGCCAGTCTGTGCTGGGCATTGCGTTGTGGGTTGTTCTCTCAGGGGCATCTGAAGGTGTCTGGGGTCACAGAATCACTGAGGCTGGAAAAGACCTCTGAGATCATCAAGTCCAGCCAGTCGATCAGGACAGGGTCGGAAAGCACCAGTTCCTGGTGCTGCTTATGGTGGATAGGGCAGCATTGCCCCCAGCCCTCAGTTGCCTTGCTTTTATTCCATTAAGAATGGATAACAATCTGAAAAATGAGCATTATGCTTTGTTGTCTCTCATTTGTTCCTCTTATTTAAATAAAATACTGAAAACATTTGGGAACTGACACTTTTAGAGCCATGCCATTTTTAGCCTGTAAGGAGCATGTCTCGCTTTTCCTGGTAGAACACCTCTGCCAAGGGAAGCACTTCATGGTTGCAGTGGTAAAACTCTGAATACCTTGCATAGGAAGATCTGGAGCAAACCACTCCACCTCCTCCAGACGTTAATTATTACTCATTGGAAATAATTATCTAAGGACTATCGATACTGCCAGCCACATCTTGGTACCAGAGAAGCTCTCCTTGAGACTTGGCATGTTTGTTTCTTCCGAATGAACACTAACCATGTGTCATCTCCTACTTCCTCCTTGTTAAACATCTCAGCAGATTATTTCATAGGGTTACATGTTTCCTTTATGAAATTGTAAGTATGGAATTGAAAAGCTGATTTAAAACACTTGGTTTCACTCCTGTTAACCTTCTCAGAGGTGCTGGTTGTTGAAAATCATTAAATATTTGGTGGACTGTATGTTCTTCATGATACATTGTTTGAATACAGTCACTTGATTTTATTTTTTTTCCCTCGTGAATATTTTCCTTTCTTACCTTTTTTACAGTTATCCTGTAAGTAGCTTACTTCAAGAATGTTATGACAACTAGAGATTTATTATCCTGACTTTAATAGTGATGGTAATAAAAGCTATACACTGAAGCTTGCTTTGGGTTGATCGTAGGTACAATGTTTGGAGCAAAAAAATTGCCTTCAAAATGTTTCTGGAATTTCCTGCAGAATCCTCATTTACACATGATAATAAAATAATAAATTCCATGGCTGAAGTTTTTATGCTGTGCTCAAATTTAGGGAATAAACTCACCAGTTGTCTTTAAACTTAAATTGGTGAAACTAAGTGCTGCCATCTCTCACCTTTTTTTTTAAATCTTTCAGAGCTTGTTTATATTCAAGTTATTGTGTAATTATAGCACTTAAGACTGAAATAATATTCATGTCAAATCATGATGTAATCAAACCTGAGTCACATTAGAAGAAGCTTCTACATTTTCCCCCGAATACTGTAGTTTTTAGTATGTTGAAATGTAACAATTGATTTATTGATTCCTTGTTTTAATTTTAAATAATATCAAGGCCTTGAAAGTGTTAAGAAGTGAAGATTTCCTTGGTATTTGGTTTTGGTGATGAGCCACTCGTTCTGACCCTGTGGAGCACTGATGCATTATTTATATTTACGTAATGTTTAAATATAGATACATTTAGGTTTCTATGTAAATTTATTTTTAACTGTAACTGTAATTTCTCCTCCTCTTTGATGCTCTTTCTGGGTGGCCTATAAGTGCTACATTTCACAATTTAAACCTAGCAAAATTTTGAAACGAGCGGTGCCAAAAATAGTGTTCTGCTTGAACACCATGTGCCAGGGAAGTGAGGTATAAACCCCCAGGTGCCAGCCAGTTGTAACATGTTTGATGCACTTTATTTTCAGCCTTTTAATTTTCATTTAATTAGTCTTTTAACTCATATATATATATATATAAATTATTCTTGCTAAAAATAGCAGTGGTACTCATCCCCTTGACTGCATTTTGTTGAGTATTAGGTATCTTTCCTGGCTGTTCTGTATGATGCTTATTTTTAGGGCCTCTATTAATATCTTTAAATATGATGTAAGAAGACTAAGGCAGTCTTAAATTGGAAAACTTAATTATTGTCTTCGTCATTTTCACTGTGAAATGTAAGTGGAAATTCATACCAGTGTTCAATACAGGAAGTGTTAAACTGGAGAAGCTGAGGTACGTGAAACTGAAGTATGTGACAGTGCTTTTGGTATTTAAAAAAAGCATGAACTTAAATAAGGGGAAGGTGTCTGTATTTGCAACCACTTCCATTGGGTGTATATTTTGCAGTATTCAGTAATTTATGTAGGAGCCTACGTGGTCCAAGTAACAGTGACTTCAGCCAACGAACGCTGATTAACTAAACACCCAAAGTGGAGAGGTTTCCAACCACATGCTCTGTGTAATGCTCTCTGCAGATGCAGTATAAAGGTTCTTGTCACTATGGTTATTCTGAGCTGTGTGTCTCCTTGACAGTGTTGCAAAACCTTAAGTCCCTTAGATGATGTGCTCTAGATTTTTCACCAGGTTCTGCTGTCCTAAAATAAATAAACTAACTAATGGAGGGCTTATTAGCCTCTAATTATTTTAAGCAAAAGCTCTGAAAGTTTTGTTTTTTCTTTTCAGCAACAATTATAGGATGGTAAATTGCTTTTCTGATAATACTACCACTTGCTTTTGTCCTGTACTTGTTTACTGCTTCTGCTGTTCTTGTGCCCTGTAACTGCAGGATTTGGTTGACAGATATTGAAGATATTTTTTCACTGAATACTTGAAGACTAATGTTGTACGTTTATAATACAGTCTGTTAATTAAGCACTGATAGGCTTTTTATTTCAATCAGGTAACTTTTTCACTTACAATGCTTCTAGTGACATTTTTCTCTCAGCAGTACATATATCATTTGTGACAGTGATAGTGTGTTGATTCAAGGACAAATAAACAAATATTTCTTGTTAATATGATCAGGATGAAAATTGCAGTTCTTCTGACTATTAGAAGGCAGTTGTCCTGGAATAGCTTCCCGAAGACATTAACAGACCAAGAAACCAAGTGCTTTTAATATGACCTTCCGAAAAGAATTGTGTCATAGTTGCCAGAAGGAGCAGGGAGCTGGATTCAATTACCCTTGGAGGTTCTTTTCAGTCCTCTGTTCCTAATTAAGTAGAATTTTGCTATATTCAGCTAATAAGTTTTTATTCAGCTAGTAAGTGCTGATAGGATGAGATAGGATTTTTCATTTCAATTAATTTTTTCTATTATTATAATGTATAGAAGCTGCTATATTAGTGAAAATATAAAAATATGATGATACGAAGACTCAAGTGTGAGTAAAAAGGCTGTAAGGTTTTTACCAGGTTTTGTTTTTGTTTGTTTTTCTTCCTTACAGGCTCTCGCTGTGTCAAAATCTCTTTTGGAGGGCTTTTTGATATGATGCATTTCAGTAATCTTCTTGTAATCCTATGATAAACTGCTCAGTTTGATGGAGAATATTTGACATTATTAGTAAAATAGTTGGCCTCTGAAATCAGTTTCATTTTGTAACATGCTTTCAGAGGATATGCTTTTAACAGCTGTGTAGCTATCCTAGCATTAATCTAAGCAACCCCTTTTTGAGAAAGGAGGTATGTCCTGGATTAAATTCTGAAAATCAGGCCATTTGGAACAATACCAGACAATCTGCGTAATTCTAGAATGTTTTCTCTTTGTTCTGTTTTGTGATAAACATATTTATATAATTTTATCTGTTGTTGTTGTCTTGCTTGACTTTTTCCAGAACAATTGCACTTGTTGTTAAGAGAATTTAACAGTTTTGTAGGCAGGTAAAAGCTGCATATATTCATCTTCTCCCAGGTTTCCTTCAGGTCTTCTCAGCAGAATAAGCACCTTCCTTAATTTGTAATTTTGGGCATAAATGTGTGTCATGAGCTTGTAAAAAACATGTACAGAAGGTGTTCAGAGTCTGTCCTTGAAGTTATTTTGTATTCATTAGAAGACAGCAAGCTCCTTAATTCAGCTTTGATGTTTCCTTGCTGAATTTTTTTTCAGTCCTTTCATTTTCTTATGCCAAATAGACCTAAAATGAGTATGTCCCTTAGGTATAAAGAAGGGACTGCTCTCATTCCTAGATGGTAGATGTGAGGGGAGGGAGGAGAGTGGTTCTCTAAAGACTCTCTTATTTGTGCAGAAAACACAGATAGGATTTAAACAGTTTGCAAGAGCTTTTTTTTTTTTTTTTTTTTTCCCCATCAATCTTATTTCCCCTGTAACTTGTTTCAGGGAATAGATATATGTATTTTGAGACCTCTGCATTTAGAGAGCTGCAAACACTCCCATTTACTGGATACACAAGAGATGCAATAATGAAAGTCTGTGCTGTTTTTAAAACGCTCAGCTTATGTGGTATTTGAAAAAGAAATGCCCTGTGTCTTCTGCTGCACTGAGAGCAAGGTCTCAGGAAGTGGTGACAGAGCTACCGTGGTACAAACACTTTTCCTAGACTGAGTTTGTAAATGATATACCTTGTGCAGTTAGCTTCAGGTAAGCTATTGCATTTTACTTCCCTGCACTAAAGGTGTCTGAAAACAGTGCAAAATTTGGCAGCAAGTTGTAGTAGAATTACAACATCACTTGTACTGTGACAAAGACACCAGCGTTCTCCGTCGTACCCGTGGGTTTGAACACTTCCAGCATGCTTGAGCTATTTTAGAGAAACTCAACCTACATGAGGATTTAACCCTAATTACAGTGTTAAGCCATTGCTTTCAGTAGCCGAGGTAGTTTGATTCCAAAGTTGACCTAATTTTTGGTTTACAATCCACATGAGTGAAGTTCTAGAGAATCTCAACCTTTACGTAACCCTGATGATGGGTTCTGTTTGTGGGACTCCTGGGAATTTGCCTGGTGCTTTTTATAAGCAGCTTGCCTCTGTGTAACGGATAGCTGAGATAAATCTTGTTCCTAGAGCGAGGCTGCTATTGATGATGACACCAGTGTATGAACGGGAGCTCAACTAAAAATCCATTTTAATTTCAAGCTCCATTAGTGATACAGAGAGAAATCATTATTTGTTAAACAGAAAATAAGAACTGAGACGTTTTGAGCCCTTTGTGTTTCGAACTTCAAAGTCAGTGGAATAGAATACGAACATGTTGATTGATTTTATTCTTCTTTTCATTATTCCTTTAGCTGCTTGAAAACTGGGGAAAATGACTTTAAGAAAATGTGCTGTAGATAAACACTGCAACATGAGCTAAGGGAGGTCAGGAGTGTGGACTAGTTTCATTGCTCAAGCTGTACACGTGGTTGCATAATCATGATTGCATTTAGAGCTTGAAATAATTACTAATCAACTAATCTGAAAACTTTTAAGAACTGGGTTTGGTCATTTAAAGTTTTTAGTGTTCAGTAATCATTTATTTCTTGGCCAATTGAAGTGGAATATTCTCAAATTGCTGCCTATTCAAAATCAGTGTCATGTGCAATCTCTGATGTTTGACTTCCCTGAGAAACATTAACATATCTTCAGACTCAGTGGTGGTTTTTTTATTACTGACATACTTGTTTAATTTGAAAAGTGTAACATTGGCTTTTCAAGCTATTAAGATAAAATGACAGCATTTTAGCTGAAGTAATTGTTTTCCATTGTTGGGAACAGATCTTAACAGAATCTAAGATATTTGAATCTAAACACTTTTAGCTTAGCAAAAGTATTTAAGCCAGGTGTAGTCTTAATGGTACAAGTACCTTCTAGTAAGGCAAATCACCATCAAGCTGCACTGGATCCTGTAACTCATACCCAGTTTTCCATTATATATTGCCTTTTTTCCTTGGAAACACTCTATTGGAGGACACCATCATATCTCCCTTTAAATCAGCTCCCTTCTTGTTGACTTCCAGATCATCTGGTTTGCATTGTATTCAAATTGCTCAGCTTTTCCAAGAGCTGGTGAGTTCCTGGTACCGAACTCAAACCCGCCAGATAAGGAACATTGCCTGTGATCTAGCAAACTGCCCTGGCATGTGCCTGACAGCAGGTTTATGAAAAGTCCCATTCTTCCCTGGAATTCCTCACACGCTGAGAATTAGGAACCTGTGGCGGTTAAGTGCGTGTAGTCATCACTGAGCTTTAGGAGATGTGTTGCAGTCACTGCACGTAGTAGAAATACCCACGGTTTAAACAACTGCTACCAATGAAGTCATGGTAACATAGGGTGAGTCAGCCAGTCAGACTGACATATCAATTAATCGCTGATATAGTTTTTATAGCGCAATTAAGAGCTTTCTTTGAAGACACAGCCATGGGAATGCTCTCACATGTACTTTTTTTGTTTTAATAGCAAGTGGTTTTGCATTTGTTTGGGAAGAAAATAATTGCTGTCTTTTTAATGCAGTTCTGTTGTCAAGTACGTGGTGTATGCCCTTATGGGTCTGCCAGGCAGTCTTACTGTCACACTAATGTTTTCATAGTTAGTTATGCTTGAATTACAACTGTATATATTTGCTTCTTATAATATGTCTTAAATGTAAACACTGTGGCGAAGGGAACTGGGAGCTTGGACAAAAGCAAACGAGGCAGTTATGTTACTTGCAGCCTTTGGAAATTAGATCATGCCATGCCGCGCTTGGCTGCGATGTCTCTAAATCTGGAATAATGTGTAATGACACTTTATATGTATGGAAGCTGTAAAATACAGAAATCTGTGTGGAACAAGAATAAATCCTTCAGTTGACTGTCACCATACAGTTGATGCTGCAGTATCGTTGCCTTGTCCTTCCATAGTCAAGTTTTTTGTCTGTGTTAACAAAAGAAATCAGCTTTTTGAGTTGATCGAAACCGAGCGATCATGTTTTAATGGTGTTTTTTACCTTTAAGTTTTGGCAGTTCTAGTATGTGCTGAGTGTGTGACTGTTTAGAGCAGCTTATGGGTTTATAGCAGCTTAAGCCTGTGGCTTATGGGTGACATGCTACCCTACTTTTCAATAAGGACAGAAATTAAAAAGTTACAATTGAGGCTAATAACGAGGACAAGATAAAGCATTCTCCTGTTAGTTGGTGAGGATTGCTGCCCAAAAGCCTGGCAGGTTTCTGCTGATGGTCACAGATCTGGCTGCTTGGAGAGCTGTCAACATCTTGCTTAGTCTAGATAACATACCACAGCATTTTGGTGATCCTGGATTAAAATCAGCTGCAGCAATAGGAACTCTTCAGTTTATCCAATCACTAATTTTTCCTGATGCCTTTAGGCATATTATGACAGTAGTAGATGCTAATACACGCTGGTAATATGTTTAATAATAAGTATATTAAGAAAAAAAATAAAGGTGAGATGGTGAATGATCTAAAATTGCAAGTGAATTGTATTATTGTGCTATTACCATCTTCTCTAAGAGATGAGCAAGTAGTACAGGCAACAGTGTCAGCAGAGGGTCAAGATTAAGCTTTTACCTAATTCTTCATATTCTTTGTGAATATCAGTCACCTATAAAGTTACAGTGGGCGGTAATGAAAGTAGAACATGACATTTCTTTCCTTTCCCCAACTAATAATTTGACCTTTTGAGTCACTCTGCTTTAAAGCTGCAGAGCATTTTGAGAGTAAACTATTTTCCCCTCCCAACCCCCCCCAACGCCCCCCCCTTTCATTTTTCCATTAAACTGATGTGGAACAGATACGCAGAGTAAATGGAGGTGGAAGGGACCTCTGGAAGTCATTTGCTCTGGCCTGATGCTCAAATGAGGGCCAACCTCAAACTTAGGCCTGGCTTCAAGGTTTTGTTGATCTGCTCAAGGTCATGTCTGTTTGGAGTTGGAATATCCCCAAGGACAGAGATTTCTCAGCCTCTCTGGGCAAGAGAGCATCTCTGTTCCAGTGTTTGACCACCTTCCTCATGAAAATATTTTTCTTAGGATTTAGTTGGAATTTCCCTCGTTGCAGCATGTGTGGGCCTTAGGCTGTCTTGCTTGGCTGCCAGACACTATCCCAGTCTAGTCCTACTGCTTCTCATTCAATAAAACTGGGCGGATGGTGTAGCTTACCGGTGGTACCATGGGCTGAGCTGTGGAGGTTATCTCTGGAAACAATGCTGCACTTCTGTTGTGTTACATGGCAGAAGTTCTTGTATTGCAATACCGCACGCTGCCCGCGTACTTGGGTGATGTGCAAAAATACAGAACTTAATCTTGAGAAAATCATTTGCATGAGGAGGTGTCCAGGGTGCACAACTGGGATCTTTATTGCCTCTACAGGCACGGATCGATAGTCAAGCAAATAACCAGTATTATTTCCTGGATGATGTGCTTGGTGGGGAGGGGAATTCAAGAGAGATGTATTAGTCCTCACTGGGTTTCTTTATCTACAGAAATAAATGTAAAAGTTCATTTGAATTCTTCATGTTCTTTCCATTGTCTTTACCTGGTGTTTTCACAGGGTGGTGGTGGTGTTGTTTGTTTTCTTATAAAAGTATTATTTGTATTTTATTAGTCTTTGTTACACTAAATGATGAAGTTGTTTTCTGTAGCTCCCTGTGACTTTCTAGTTGTAGAGATCAGGAGTGGTCCTCTTCATCAGAGCTGGAATTTGTTTGCGTATAAACTCTTCTCTCTGTGTCTTGTATCTCCTATGAGCTGTCTTCCCTCATAGCTTAGATAAGGATACGATCTGATATTCTGAGGTTGATGTCCCATATGTTCCCTACCACCCTGGCTTGTGTTCTGTTACTAGTCTCAAGGAAAATTCAGAGTTGGGGGCAGGAGTTGGTCGATGTTGGCCTTGTGATCGAATTTCCCTGGGTTGTTGAGAAAAGCCTGACATCCTTCAGCCACTTGTTTCTCACAGAAGTTAAGCTGAGCAGTTTAACTAGAAACACATTTTTCATATAAAAGAATTTTCTAGGAGATCGTGTAAGCCAATTGTTAAAAATGGTCACAACTTTTATAAAGCTGTCAAACTCCTGCTTTCTCATGAGAATTTCAGCATCTGAACACTTCAGATGAACAATTTCATAAATCTGTGGCCTCTCTGTGTTGTATCCCTTGGAGAAGTGTGCTGGTGATGTTTCTTTGTACATTAGCTAAACAAAGGTTTCCCATGAAGTTGAACAGAGAATATTAGAACAGATACATTGAGCTAGGGCAGAGATTTAGGTTGCTGTTTCATTAAAAATACCATCTAAGCTCTGTAAGCTGCTTTTGCGGCTGCACCCTCATTTCTCGAAACTGCTTTTATAGGCAGCATTTCTCATAGAGTGGTACAAAAACATTCCCTCTTAGCTGTTTACTCGTATGCGAAATTTCAGAGTGCAGAAGTCCTTGCATTCAACATGATAATTTCTCTTACAATGCATGAGTTACCGAAGACAAAAGAGCTAGCTACTCGGAAGAGAGATGACTCACAGCTCAGCGTTTGGGTTCCAAGTATTTAGTAGAGACACTGTCTTTGAGTCCAGTAAATATATAGGTTTATGATTAAAACTTTATTACTTTATTACATTGTTCAACCATGTTTTGGTTTGGATTTTTTTTTGCTTCAGGAAATGGCAGAATTTGCAGTTAGTTGGAGCACCAGGTCAGATTTTTTTGTTTGTTTGTTTGTTTGCTTTTTTTTTCCCCCCTTGGAAATGTATCAAGATTTTGATCAATTCCCTTGTTCTGCCCTCTCTCCTGTCTTTTTCTACGTAGCTTCATTGCTACCACTCATCTCTGTCTTTAGTATTGCACAATGTCAGTTGTGATTTTTTTTATGTCCTATATAATCAATATCGCCTGAATTTGCAAAGTTATTTCTTTGATGAAATTAGGTGCATGTTCCATCTCTTGAACACAAACTTGAAGCAATACATTGACGTTGAAATTAGTAGAAATTCTAACTAAGGAAACTGTTGTTCGTGTGTTCCAGATAGGAGGTACTTAAGACAATGTATGTTTTCTTCTGTCTTGACAATTAAAAATCTGTTGGGTTCCCCCCCCCAACTAAAAATAACACAGAGTCTTTCCTTAAGAGAATGAAATTCTTCTCTCCTCTCTTCCCCAGCTCTTTAGAGTTTACTTGGTACAAATACATGTATATTGCCCAAATCACCCTTAAGTATTGTGATGACTTAAAGTCAGGACTGTATGAAATTGCCATTCTTACATGGTAGGTAATGCTTGTGTGTCGGTATCTGCAGCTAAAGTACTAGTGTTATTTTTAGTGCAGAGACATGGTCTTTCTCATTCACAGCTCTTTTTGTGGTGTTTTGGCTGTTGGTTTGTTTTGTTTGGGATTTGTTTGGGTTTTTTTGTTTGGTTGGTTGGCTTTTTTCTTTGTGGTTTACTAAATTTATTGTAGGTGAGCACTAATTGTTTGCTTCCCTGCATTGAGCAAGAATAATTCCATTTTGTGTCCAGTAAGATTTTATTACAGTTCAGGAAATTCTGGCTTATGAATCCCCTTACATGTTAAATATTCATAAGGATGTGATCATCAATATTTATTAATCTATTAATATTAATCTTTAATTGAATTTCATAATAATGAAACTAGCAGGAATGTATTAGCCATCCTATGGTCAATCTGCCAACACTTAAACTTGCTGCTTCTTGGTCTCTCATTTTAGTACATTCAAACTAACCTTTGTAGGTTTAACTGGTGATGAAGAAATGGTTATCCCATTGCTTAGCAGATGGCTTTGCACATGTGTGTTTATCTCCTCTCCTTCTGGATCCACCTTTTCCAGTTTAGTAAATGCAAGCAACTCTGGATATCAAGAATTAAATTGGGGTGGATTTTTTGGGGGAGACACAGGGCTGTGGCTTCTGCTGTTTTCTGCAGTGATAACCATTCAGTCCACTCTCAGATCAGTCCCTCAGAAAGCCCTCTGCTTTTGGTTTCATTTTTGAAAATATGAAGCAGAGAATAACAATATTCTTAAGAAGCAGAGTAGGTACTGTAATGACTGTTGGAAGGATGACTGTTGGATATGTAGTTGAAGTTAGTATTGAAATCGGGCATATTAGAGGATGATACTCTTTGACATCAAATACATCCATAGAATTTTGGCAAAGTTAGTTGGCTGCCTGTTTGTCAGCACGTTTTTACTGCATATTGATTGTGACCAAACTGCATGGTATAAATTGCAAGAAGGTTATTTATCATGGAGTACAAATGCATCTTCATACTAAAAATGCGAATATTCTGAAACGATACCCTCTTGCTGCTTATTATATTGAGCTAAAAGCCTTGGCAGAACTATTTCTAGAAAATTCACATTACTGATTTTCAGATATGGACATGCTTGCTGCTCACTTACAGCTCTCTTTAATGACAAACACTACTTGGAAATGGCTTAATTGGATTGTCTGCTTAATAGCATTAGGATCGTTGTGCTGGTTTAGCTGCGCTCTAATGGTCCTTTGCTGGTTAAGAGATCAGTAAAGCAGCAGAATGGAAAGAGAAACTTCAGATTTTAGAGAAGAGTCTTTGTTCTTCAGAATACTGCTGCTCTTAAAAGAAAAGGAGGGGGACTGTTGAAGAAAATGCATAATATGTTACCTATTTTGTTTGTCTGAATTTAGTCAGAATGTTTTACTGTCCCTTTGTAACTGGTTCAACAGCTGTACACGTTTCCATTTCTGGTCAGCCCTGTGGCTTGGCATAGAGAGAGGTGGCAGCACAGAAAAGCCTTCGGTTCAGTTTGAAGTCCTACAGCTCTAAGAAGGGATCTCTCAGATGGGTACACTTTGCCCCTGGGAAGTGGGCAAATTAACTTCTTGTTGCTTTTTGACACTTTCATCAAGTAATTACTGGAAATAAAAATTTTGTATAATTTGGTATTCCAAGTGCTCCAAGTCCTCTTGTCTTGAGGTAGAAGAAGTGTAAGAAATGAATAGCTAAGCATCATCATGGAGTGAAGGATTAAACGAGAGGACTAGGCCATGGCACGTGGGCATTTTTTATATTGAGCAAAAGACTGTGGGTTGAGTTGGTTTTGTTTAATATTTCTTCCTGGCTTTCAAGAATCTGTTGCAAAGTATTTGAAATTTCCCATTAGCTCTGTGTACAGAGAAGAATCCATTGCTCGTGTGCTTTAATATGATTAGAGAAGACTACATGGGCTGATAAAAACCCCTCTTTTGTTAGAGGTATATAATACATATTGAACCAAATTTCAGGAAGCAGATGGCTAATTAGGTGGCTTGGTGATGTTAAGCTGATCATATGTTCTAGCTCTAAATAAAAATGTAACAAAGCTTCATTTGAATATTTCAAACAGACTTACATAATGTTTTCTACTTAGTATTAAGTAAAGCGAGTACTGTTGGGATTGTCCATATTAATGTGAAAAGACAATTAGTATTCTGCTTTCAATTGAATTGGCTTTATCTGGCATTGACTGTCATTCTCTTTCTTCGGGCAACACGAACTAAATGGGATATTGTGGCTATCGTTTCGGTCTGTACAACTTTTCAAAACCACAGCCAAAATGAAATTAGGTAACTACTAAACATACGTGGGAAATGTAGTTATTTCTTAATGACACTTCTAAGGCATTACATCAGCAGAAGGACTTCGTTTTCTCCTGGGTCTTTCTAGCCGTGTGTCAAGTTGTTTTCACAGGAAAAGAAAATACTCTAAGAAAGCTATGACTAAAAATGCTTAGTTACAAAATGCTTTGGGGGGGGGAAGGAGACTACAAAAGTGTTTGACATTCTTTTTTGAAAGTGCAGTGAGTATGAGACAGTTCGTTATGGAAACTGAGGAAAGACAGTAACTTCCCAACAGGGAGAGTGTTGTGGGAAAGGTGCAGATAGTCATGTAAGACATGTGTGTAAAAGGGCAATGCAGTTAGATAAATAAAGAAGTTTTAAAAGTAATGAAGAACAGCTTTGTAATCAGATTTGGGAATGGGGAAGACATTCAACTGCTCGTAAGCTTGTTCTTCTGAAGGATTTTGTTTCCAGAAACTGATCATATTCGATTGTACCATGTATGGCTGTTTGGATTAAATACTATTGTATTTGTTAAAGAAGTGAAACTGAGAATGCTTCCTACACAGTATCATGTACCTCATATACAGTTCTTGATGGAGGCCAGAATTTGGAAACAAGTTTTCTTATCTATGTAGTGTGCACAAATCAGCAAATTTTTCTCCTCCCTTTCCCCTCCCTCCTTTTCCTGATTGTGCCTTTTCTTGTTAGTCTCAGACTTGATAAGCTAAATGAAAGTTCTGATTTGCATTGTTTCCAGTCTGTGCAAAGGCAAAAATATAAAATACCTGGTGCTGTCTCTGTGTTCTTCAGCTGGCTGCAGTTGTTCAAGGTGTTTTGCAAGGCAAATTTGAATTTTAACTCCTAAAATGACCTCAGATCAGAACCATGTTACTGTGTACTCGCAATCCAGTTACTTGTCCGTTTATCTACAGAAGATTTTCTGAGTTCCAGTCTCAAAAGAACTGAACGCTGTTGGCAGACAAATCAGTGCTGTATTAACATTTTGTTTTATTTGAAGTATTCCATCTAGGCAGGGTCAGGAGTGTTATTTGCAGTAACCTTTCAGCCTTGCTTTTTGGTGCCAGATGACTAACCATGGCTGTTGCCATAATGTACAGTGTGGCACAGCTCTTCTGAATGATAGGAGAGGAGGAGAAGATATTTGCCTATCTCTTTTAATTGATTTCCTCTATCCTTCTCCAACAAGCTGTCAAATCTGAATGTTTGCCCCAGTTTTCTTTGTCATCTGTAGAGATAGTGGGTTGGTTGTTCAAAGCTGGCAGGAATCGACAGATATTCTGCCAGTAAGGAGAATTCAGATGCGATAGATGTCTTAGAATATTGGGGGAAGCAGTGGGATTCATGCAGTGAATTGCATTTATAGGGCTGTCACCAGCATAGTACCTGAATGCTGAAGAACATGTTTCCCCATATAGAACTTGTCACACTGTTATTCTTTGTAGATTTTGAGCCTTTAGTTCTGTAGCTCTTTCTATGTCAGTTTTAGTTCTCTAATTCATTGACTTTGATTTTAGCTATCATCCAGGGATGATCAAAATAAATTCCCTTGCCATTTAAAGAGACTCTTGTATCCTAACTTTATATGAACTCAACACCGGTATTTTTGACAAAGGAACAGATTGGAGTTAGAGAAATAATGTGAGTCCATACAAAACACACAAGGCTGGCTCGGTACTCATCCCTGTTTGCTCCTGCTACCTTGGAAACAAAAGATGGCATGACAACAAAAGCAACTCAGGAAGAGAGGTTGAACCTCACAAACATTTTGAAATGTGTTCTCGTGGGAAAAACTCTTATTATTTTGGACTGGAGTTGCAAGTTTTAGTGTCCATAAGAAAGAATTGTCTGTTTGTTTGAACCCATTTTTGGTTGAAATCAAGACTGATAACTGAAAGGTATAAAAATGTAATTTCAGTGTAACAACACTTTTTAAATCCTAAATTTTTAAGGACAAAAATGTCTTAGGTCCATCTATGGCTAAAAATAATTTTTAGCCTGAGTCATTCAAGTTTCTAGGAGAAATTTTTGCTCAAAAATTTCCTAAAAACATGTCAAGAGTGTGTCTTGCTAGGTGACTGAACTGAAAGAGTCTAACCAAGTAAGAAAAGCCCTTCTTGAAGATGAACTGTAAGGGCTGGTTTTGCATGTACAGCAGTGCTCTTAGCTAAGCTGCTACAGTTTTTTTTACTCTGTAGCTCAGCATGGTAGAGCAGTGAGTGTGTCACATGGCTCATGCATCATCTCAGGAAAGGGTCTGGAAACTGTCTCGATTCTTCTGGTCCTCCTTCTGTGCCCTGATGGGTCTTCTAAGTGAAGCTGGGAACAGCAACACCATTAATGTTCTCCTCAGTGTTAATTTTTTTATTATTATTCTTAATTTTATTTTTTTACTTGTACTGCTTCCTATTTTCTTTTTCAGATATCTGTTCTGCAGTTGTCTCTGTGTCCTGATTTCCCTAATAACCCACTTTAGCCAGGAAGAGGATATTAAAGACAAATGTCAAAACAAGTCAAAAATAGTATGCTTGAGCTCACATTCAAAATGACTTGTCAGTGGAAGGGTAACAACATAATAGTTTCTTCAGAACAATGTAATTTTAAACATTTCTTTTCATCAGAAGCTAACTCAGGTGTAAGTTGTGTAAGTTCTCAAATTCAGTAATACTGTGTTTTGCTGTTTAGTTAGGTCACTCAAAGGCTATGCCAAGAAAAGGAAGAAGGACGGTATTTATTTTTCAAATAAACACTTCTGCTGTTAGTTTGAAGGTCTCTTTATTCATACCGAGGCAGCAGTGAGGTGAACAAACAGTGTTTGCTTCCCTTTTCAGTTCATCTTCAAGAAGGGCTTTTCTTACTTGGTTAGACTCTTTCAGTTCAGTCACCTAGCAACTTCTAAGGGCCTTTGATTCAAACATTAATCCCTAAATGCAAAACCAGTAAGGAAACAAGAGGCCTCAGAAAAGCTAAACTGAAAAACTTTTGAGTCTTGAAGTTAGCTGCTACAACAAGCCATCAGAATTATACTTGAATTCTGAAATAGAGGTTTCCAGTAAGGACAAGGAGTGATAATATTTTTAAAGCCAGTTGCATAGCCATGCTATTAAATGTAGCTCAGAAAATATGCAGACTTTATAATATTACATCTCTGTTTGTCTATGTTTTTCCTGAATGAAGGTAATCTAACACCAAAAGACATGTTTAAACTACTTAAGTCCAAGCTAGAAAAAGTTTCCTGCAATAATTTAAATATTTGTACTGTCTTCTACATTTTCAGAAACACTTGCATTACTTTGATTCCAGTTTTAACTTCATCTTCATACTCAAACAAGCTTTTCTGCAGCTGTCAGAAAGAAATTTGCCTTTTCCTTGCCACACAACAGTGAAGTACTATAATTCAGCATTTAACAAAATGTATTACTAGTTAATTTTAGCAGACCTCAACTCATGTTTAGAAAAATATATGAAGAGGAAAGCTAGGATACAAAGTGTACAAAGTTAGAGGAAAAAAAATGGTAAGAGCTGTTATGGTACATAGGATCCGTCTTGGAACTGTCACATTCTGCATTTCACCAGTATTAATTAATTTAACAACTTAGACATGAGTATCCCTTGGAGAGTGTTGTCAATAATTATTTTAGAAAAACCAATGTAGTAAATGTGTCTATCTTGTCTGTTTGTCCATTTCAGAACACTTGAATGTTACTTCTCTGAAGCATTCCAATGTGCATAATAGAAAAGGGCATTTGTTATCTTAGCCTAAATTTGAAACTTTGAACTGCTAAAGAAAATGAGACTATTTTATTTAACTCCTCCGGTTTGCATCAAGGCATTTCTCATACAAGGGGCTTCCAGGGCAAGAAGCTTTTCTTTGTCTTTCATGGTTGTACCTGTCACAGCAGCTTGGCATGTTCTACTGAACTAATGATGAAAATGGCTGATGCTGCTGGAATCTGCCTGCTCAACTCAGCAGAAATGGCCACTGCTTCAAGACCGTTGCTTCAAATGCTTCTTTGTTGTTTTAAAATTAACCCCACGTGCACAGTTTCTGCACTGGAATAACTGTTGAACTGTGTACTGCTAATTCTACAAGCCATCACAATTTGGACAGCTGGCAGTAGTTTCATCCCCTTACCTAACAAAATTCACTTACGTTTTAGAAATACCTTAATAACTTCCTCTGTAAAGAGATGACTTTGTGGCCAAAGTAAGAAAATGTCCCTCAGTAAAGCTTGTAAGGGTTGTCAACGTTCCCTCCGAGTCACTGGAGCGATTTATGCGGTAGTGAGAGGGAAGAAATCTCCAGAGCTTGTTCTTCCTGTTCTTCCCAGTACTGCACGACACCACACCGTAAAAAACCCCTTTTTGTTCTTTTGATCTCTGTAGGTCCTTCTTTTCTTCTGAAGTATTGAAACATTCAAACATTTTGTATTTGTGATGCAGGTTCTTTCGGGTGGTGTTTAGAGCAAGTTTATTACTGGAAAAAAATACGGTACCGTGCTTACGATAATATGAAATGTTCATTTAGTAAGCGATACTGGAAAACTAGGAGACTAGTTAAAAAGGGGCAAAATCAGTTATTCATATAACTATATTTTATTAAAAAAGTCTTTTATGTGCATTTCTTCACAACTATTACAATACTATTACTATTATGCACTAATTGCTCTGTTAAAATGCTTTAAAGTAAGTATGTTAGGCTATAATTTTGTCAGACCTAAACCAAGAATCCCTTGAAAACCTCTTTACTACGTAGCACCTGGAATCTGGCTGTAATATTTCCCCCTTCCAAACTTCCTGCCACCTGACATTGAACTGAAGTGGGTGAAAATCCTGCATCCAGATGGATCTGTCGCAGGATACAGCTGTCAGCAGCAGTCTTTATTGAACTGTGTTGCGTGACAAGATTTAGACTGGCACGTTAAAAGGTTACGCATCAACTCCTTCAAAAGTCGGCTTGTGTTTCAGTTCCAGGCTTCTGGTGGTTTGTGTTTTCCCCGGATCATTCTTAAGACTGAATTATTACAACAGAAGATTAAGTTTAGAGTTTATCCGAAGAGTTTCAGTTTAGGAAGCAGGGCGCTGCTCAGCAGATAAGCAAATTACCCAAGCAATATAGAAATAATCTTAGATTGAGAACCTCATCTGGTATAATCCTTTTGTAGATAAACTCTCATATGAGAGGAGCTGCGATCGACCACACTGAGAAAGTTTGCAGCCTTAGTATTGAATACATTCTTGAGAACATGGTAAGGGGAAAAAATACAAACATGAGGAGCCAAAGGCTTGTAGTCATAATTTATTTTTTTTTTTCCAGGAAATTACTTAGGCTCATGTGAAAGAGTATTATTTATTATGGGACTTGGGTGAAGGAAAATATACAACTATATATTCTGCAGTAAAATTCTTTTCAGGCTGTCAAAGGCCATGAATGAAACATTCATACTTTCAATGAACATGTTGTCCCCCAAGACAGTCATGTTTTGAGCAGAATAAAAATAGTAGTTGAAAGCATGGAAAAGAGTACCAAGTGTATTAAGTAAAGGAATAAAAATCTCATTTTGCAAAGCAGGGTTTATTTAAAGTTTTGATTATAACACAATTTCAGGTTATGGTTTTGTTGCATTTTTTGTGCGTGTGTACTAGAATGGGCCTGTAAAGTCCTAAAATGCCAGCACTGGATCAAAGGTCTGAAGAATATTTTGGCACCAAGTCACTCTGGTCCCACAAAGAAAGCACAGCAGGAGAATAATTACTGCTGTGAATTCCTGCACCTTAAATCCTCATGCTTTATTTTAGTTTGGAAACCTGGGAGACTTTTTAAAAGCAGTTTTCATTTACTGTTTCCGTTGGGCATTACCCAGAGAAGAGCTTGGAGTAAAAGAGGTCAACATTACAAAGTGATTATCTCTTTTGTATAAAAACCTATTACGAAACTGGAAATTTCATAGAGGTAAGTATCCTGTAAGTGACCCCTGACAGCCACTGTCCACTCTACCTCTTTACTGCATTCTTGATACAAATGATGCATTAGTAGTTCAAATGATTAAAACAAACTTTCATTAGCAGGAAGTAATCAGTGAAATGCATCCTCGCTTAAATCTGCTAAATCTACTAATACTTTTTGGCTTTTAGTGCTCACTGACGCAGCATTTGATGCAGTACACAGTCCAAAAGCTTCTTAGGCTCATTTAATCTTAAAATCACGAAATGATGCATCCACCCAGTGCATTGGTTCATTTGAGGGACAGGTTCCCTGATACAGATGAAAACCTATGAGGTCAACACAGACTTTCAACTCGAGATTCCTATTCTTTACCAGTTAATCTAAAAATTGCATTGCTAATCTGGGTAGTGGTTGGCTACATCGAAGTCTTTCAAAGAGAAAATACCTTAATTCTCCACTTGAAAAATTATACTATAATAAACTTAGAAGTTTTATCTCAACCTCTGACTCAATTTTATTTTCATCTTTTCATTTCTGTGCAAAGCATAGAGTGAGAATGCAGACTAGTTTGGCAATTTGTAAAGTTGGACACAGCGGAAAAATTACGTTAGGGAAAAGTCTGATGAAAATGTTAAATTCTGATTAAAACATATATGGAAATTGAACTTCTTATCTTATTCATTCTAACCTCGTATATTGTAAAAGGTAGTAAGATTTACAGGTACTACCTTGTCTAGCAGTCAAGAACCAAAAGATCTGAAAGTTCTGAAAACGAGTGACGTGAATGGAGAGAGGTTTCTGTGTATCGTATTGAGCCTGTGATAAGTGCTCTACACAAAACTCAGTCTCAGAGAACGTGGAGTATAACTAATTTTTATTAAATTCAGTGATTTCAGTTAGAAAATTTAATGACAGAGGATGCAAACAGGAAAAGTTAGAGTATATTTTCCCCACTGGCTAGAAGAGAGGCAATTAAGACATCTTCTGGGTCAATGAATGAGTCTAGACATACTAATAGCCACTTGGGAATTTGCATCTATTCTTCCAGCTTGCATAATATGTCCAGAAATTGGTCCAAAAAGGGAAGGAATGAACTGAAAATGATGAAAGTCAACGTGCTCTATTTATAGGGGCATTTGGTTTGACTGTCCTCGCACACAATGCTGCTTGGTCCTAAATGAGCTTTCTGCTGCGATTTCTGTACGTGGAGTGAAACATAAAAGTTGACGTGATCAAATGCCAGAGCACTTGCTACGTAGAAGGAGGGCAGCACTTAGACGCCAGAATAAAGATTAAAATAGTTTTTAACCTGAAATCCCTAGGAAGGAAATCTTCACTAAGTGTCCTATTAATGGAAAGCAGAAGGCACGAGGCAGTGCATTAGTTCTTTGGTCACACTAGCACAGGGAATTCTCATTATTTGATGCAGTGTGTGCAGATGAAGGAGTCAGATGCAGCAGCTCCAGCCCAGAGCAGTAGCTGGCTCTAAGCAGAATGCATACACAGATTGTCCTATTAATTTAAACCTTATTTTACTTTAGCTAACGTATAGGATGAGATTAATTCATTCACGTTTACATGCCAGCACTGTAGATTTTAAACTCTGAGAGATGTCTTGAATCCCTTTATAGTCCATGGAGAGAAATGGACTCTCCTCACATGTGATTAATCTCACCATAAAGCATTTTTTTTTTTTTAAAAGGGTGGTATCCATCTTATCTAATGGGGTCCTTTCCACATGGTGCAGGCAATTTACATCAGGATGTGATAAAGCACTTCTTTCAAAAAGTGCCCGCTCCCTTCCGTTGATTGTAAAGCAATGAGCTCAAATAGTTATGATCTCTGTAAATGTCTAAACACGTAGATAAGATAAATCCCACCCGCCTTCATTTATAAATCTGTTATCAGCGGGGAAACCCAGGACAATCCCTCTCCTGCTGCAATTGGAGGAGTCATAGCGCTTCGGTCAGGAAGAAAGAGGATAACATTTTTATTTACAAAGAAAAGTTAACTGGAAAGCAGGAGAGAAACCAAGTCACGTGTCACTCGGCAAAGGTGAAGACCTGGATTTATGTTTTAACAGCAGTGCCCATTAGCTTAACGGGTAGGTGAGCTCTGCTGACTTCGTATTTGGAGGAAGCTGGAAGGGCACTAAGGGGCATGTGTTAACACCAATGCAAGCCCTGTGCAAAGGAAGCCGTCAGGTGAATATAAATGTTTTTCCCTCTTAAAGCAGAGCTGACTTTATTGTGAATTCCTCCCTAACAGAATAAGTGTGTACAGCATTGCTGGAAGTAGAATTTAGATGGACAATTTATGCCTGAGACGGGAGTCACTCCCTGAAAAGGCTGAAAGCCTTTTGAGCATGCTGAGGTTTTAATAATTCTTGTATCAAATTGAATAATTACCCTGAAGTAGGAATAATTTTCCACATTAAAAAGAAGTCACGGAGTTTCTTTTTTTTTTTTATCTTCTTTTACCACAGGCCCTCTTTAAAACCATTTAACAAAGCTTTGCATGTAAGACTCTGAAATGAAGAGGCTGACATAAAACATGGCAGGCCAATTTGTATTGTACAAAAGCTCCTGAAAACAAGCTAAAACATCTATCACTGTAAATCAGAACAGCGTGTGCCAGCTACTATCAAAACCCTGCAAGTATAATGGAAATTCATCGGGTTTGGGTTTTATCTTACTCCAGAAAGTGGAGCCAGTTAATGCAAAACATAGACTGTTACAAAGTCAAACTTTTACTTACGGGTGGTTTTTTTTGTTGTTTTTTTTTTTATTTTATTTTTAGCTGGTTTACATTGAATAACTCATTTACAAATGCTATTGAGTGTAATGAGTCAGTACTTTGATCCAGATACGTTGGGTTTTTTGGAAGGTGGAGTTTTGGCCTTTTTCACAAAAAGCATTGTTTTCTTTTAGTAGCTCTTCTGGTCAATTCACGGTACCTTATTTGTCACTAGATACCAGCCTCCTCTTTTTTACCTCTCCGTAAGGTTCAGTGATTCGCTGTCTCTTTCAAAGGGGGCAAAACCACGACAGTCTTGTTTCAGAAGACCATTAGTCTAAATAATATTCTTCCCTATTCCTTATGTTCAACGTGGTTTCTATTTCATCAGCCTGTTAAAAGCATCACTAAATGAATTTCATGATGCTGCTGGGCATAGCTGAAAGGTACTCCAGTGATCCTGTTAGGGTTTTGAGAAGAGTAACTTTTCGAGGCAAGGTTTTAGTAGAGAAGGCAACTCTACATCCATGTAGTGATGGTTTTTCAGCCATGTTCTCATCTGCACTGAAACAGAGAGTGGAGTACGTGCCATGGTCTGTAGAAAGGCTTTCCTTACTCTCCCAAGCATTACTGCTGTACGTTGGGATGAAGGTTTGCTTTCTGCGACCCATAGAGAAACTTGGAAGCTATTGTAAACATCTTGCCAGTAAAAGAGCTTATCTGTTTTGTCTTTTTTGACAACAAAAATTGAATTATGGAAGAATTAAAGGCGAGCTGAATAACAGATTCAGACAGAATTTCTTAGTACTGTAATATATTCTTATTAGCTTAAAGTATTAGGGGAAAAAAATAATAAAAGCTCAGAGATTTGCATATTCCTTTAATGGGTTATTTTGAGCTTCCATTGAAGCAGATATACTTTTAGCAGATTGACTTAAATGCCAATTGGGTAACAGAGCAAGAAGAAAAGCCATAATCTTTTTTTTCTTTACAGCAGAGAGTCATTTAAAGCTGAAATATGACTAATTACCTCAATTGAACTTGTGAAACCCTTTGCGTTTGTTAATAGACTTACTGTGTTAATGTCTCTGTGAATGGATGTAAAATCCAAACTAAAATAAGCCTCTTAAGACATAAATACGATCTTTTGTTTTCCCTCAGAAGCAAGGAAAAATGCATGGAATACCAATTTACACTATGTAGCAGTAGTTTAAAAGCGAAGTTTGCAATTTTTTTTTCTGTGGCTTTTCCACAAAAGCTTAAAGCAATTAAAACAGTATCTCTTTAAAAAAATCTGTTTTGCAGAAATATGAACCTTCTGTGATAAGAATGAGATTCCATTATGGAGCAGGAAAATTAACTATGAATTTCTGATTACAGTAATACCTGGTATTACTGCTATTATTAGTAGTAGTGTTAGCTGTTGCTTAGCAGAAGTATGCCCGAGAAGAAAACATAAAAACCCTTTTAATTCTGCAGTTGTACTGTAAGACAGTACAGAAAAGGAAAAAAAAAAAAATTAGGAAAAAAAGATATCATTGAGATAAAGAAACTGGTGTTCTGTCCCCAGCAGCTTGAATGCACATTGTCAGCACTGCACATTTTTAAACTAATAGAGCACATTTTTTCTGTTCCTTTTTTATTTTTTAATTATTTTTTTTTTTTGTTACTCATTTTCAATTTGTTCCAAATTCTGAGTCACTTTCATAAATCTGTTTATAACGAGTTTTATCCAGTCAGGGAGTCTCAGAACAAATGTGTCCATTGGTTTTTCAGTTGCAGAAATTCTCACCAATCAGATCTAATAGCACTCAGGCAGCCTCTATATTTTTTACCTAGAATGTAGCAATTAATATTTCAGAGCACACTCCTTGGCTTCAGAGGTATATAACATTAAAACAGAGGAGTAGCAGATGGCTGGGGAAATGGGATGAAACCTGAAACAGGAATTTTTCTGCCTGATCTGCATCGTGAAGGTGCTAAACCTTTCTTGGTGAAGACTCTGCTCCTGTTCTGTGTACTGGTTTATATCCCAGTTGAACATCGTCTGGTCCTGCCCTGGAGCTGGGGTTCATGCAGTTCCTGACTGATGTTCTGCACACCAACCCTTTCTTGTGCAGGAACTTGGGGGGCAGGAGGGGTGTTGCAGCATCAGCGTATAACCACCAGTAACATGCCAGGGAGGGGAACCTTGTAAAAGGACCCTTGTGCCCACTCAGCTAAGAGTGCCAGCAAAAAGAAGCATCTTATCCAGGTCAGGAATATGCAGCTGGGGAGAGGAGCGGGTACCAGAAACATTTCATTTGAACAGTGGTGCTGGTTTATGCCTGTGTGAAGCAGATAAGAAACTACAGGCTAGTGTTTCTTTCTTTAGTAGAGATTTTTCCAGGTTGAGGTTGTTTAGCTTGTTTTCTGCCTGTGGAGCACAGGCAGCCTGTGTCATAGGAGAGTTCTTGCCGCACTGAGAGTGTAGACCTCCAATTTGGAGGGATGTTTTTACCCAGACCAGGGAAGAAACTAATTTTCCAAAGAAACTTTTCGTAGAAAGACTCCAACTGCAGAGTTTTGTGACCTCTTCACATTCTCTCCCTTTCTCCTGGCAATTTGCCTGAGACACACTTTAGTCCCGTTTAAATTTTCTGCACTGAATTTATGAGGGACACATTTGCAAATTAATCACGACAGCTTTAAAGCAAAGTTCTTGCCACACTGAAAATTCCGGTTGCATCCAGGTATAAATGGAAATTTGATTTCTTCTGTGGTAGTTTGTTGATGTATGATACTGTTGGGGGGGGCGTGGGATGTATTTTTTTCAAACCTCGGAACCTGAAATTACTTCTACGTTTATTATTATTCCACTTGAGCATAATTCATGTAGAATTTATCAGTTTGCATACCAGTTGGAATCTCCGGGAATTTGTTATTTTCCATCCACTTTCACATTGTTTCACATTGTTTACAGAGAGAACATGCAGTTTTAAGTAAATCACTTGCTTTCACACAGTTTTACTGCATTAGTTTACTCGATTTGTGGAGGATTTAAGAACCCTGCAGTGTGAAGCATTAGAAGGCATAAAATTACTGAAAACAAAAACTATTTTTGGCCGAAATAATGGAATATTCACAATCAGAAATAACAAAGAGCATTTAAGAAGTGTGGGTGAGATATAATGAATGAGCTGCATTATATAAATGGGCATTATTCAGGTTATTGATTATAAGGACTTAAATCTAAATCTTGCAAGTGAAAATATGGCTTTTTTTTTTTTTTACTTTGCTCCAAACTAGCCATGGAATAACCTTTTTACTAAAAAGAGACCTAAGAGGAGACATTGCCAAGTACAGACGTTGACCTGTTAGAACTTAGAAATTCAAAGGTCACCACTGAATATCTGAATTACACAAGTCGGGAAGGAAGAGATGTATAACCATAGATTGGAGCACTGGGGAAACCATGTAAGTGAGGTGAGCTGCCATAGGCTGCTCTGCTGCCCGTTAGAACATGGATCTGTGTTCAGGCGTTACACGTCTAGTGACTAACATCTCCCACATGTCATTTGGGGGCTGGATGCCAGACTGTGTGTCTAGGGTTTGTTGCTTGGTTTTTGGGGTTTTTTTCATTCTTTCCCCCCTGAGTGCTGGAAGTGAAGCAGAGGATCTAATGACACTTACATTTCTGACTTATACTTAATTTTTCCTGGGGAAAAATAAAATAGGTCCATTTTAACTTATCCAGATACCTAGCAAGGTGATTTATTCTATGCCTCTAGCAGTAACTTCTCCTTCAGAATTGATAGATCCATTAGTATTTTTACTAGTTTTGGAATAATACAGCATCCCAGCTATCCATCCATTAGTGCATTGTGGAAACTTTGTGAATTACTAGTTTCTAATGCTGTTGAATGCATATTGTAAAAATATATTGTATTGCTTTGTTGCTCTGTATATTTAAGTTAGTGAGGGAAGATATGTCAGAAAAACTTCAAAGTTCAAAAGAAATTAGATTCAGCACTTTCCTTTCAATAAATCTTAATGAAGTTTTAACTGTTTTTTTTAACACACATGAAAAATAGAGAGATTTTGCCTATTATTATTAAAAACTGTCACCTGATAAAAGCCCAAGTTTTGGTGGTTGTTTTCCTTACCAAGTGATAGAATTGATGTGCAATTATGGAATGCGTTAATTTTTCCAATTGCCTTTATGATGTCCTCTAAAGTGCCTAATGTCATACAGTGAAAGCCTTGAAGAGAAATAGCCTGAAAATACAGTAATGATGGCAATTAATTTGCTTCACTTTTGTACCGTAGACTCTTTTTGCATATTCCATGGTATGAGAAGAAATGAGTTGTGATCTCTTATTTTCTGGGGTTTTTTTCTGGGTTTGAGCCTTGGCTTACTGAATTCCAGTCCTTTATCACTGCTTGAAAATTCTTGGCCTGTTGTAAGCAATATTCTCAGCTGAAATGTCAGCTAACATAGCACTGACATGCATGCCTCATTTTTTACTTACGCTAATATATTGCGTTTTGTAAATATGTGGGATAGGAAATAGTGTTTACCTTTCCATATCATGAGAATACTACTCATCCTATCTGACACAAACTCAGAAGTGTTGTTTATATTACTGCTTCAGTGAGCCAGGAAAAACTGCGCAAATGTCATGACCATACAGTGGAAAAATGCTTGTATACTATTTTCATAGTCAAGGTTCTATATAAATTAATAACAAGAATAGCCAATATTGTGTCTAAGACCGAAGAACTCAAACGTAGACTGAATTTTGGGGAGCATTTTGGGATAGAGGTCAAATTCTAGGAATGTTGTCTCTACTCAAAAAAAATATTCTAAAATCTTTATCAACCCACTAGACAAACTGGAGAAATCTTCTCGGTTCTCTGACGTAATCATGTAAGATGGAGTTTTAACATTCATATAGGTTGTTATCCCATGGTGGCTTTGTCTAGTATAAATCTAGGCTACTTTGGTGGTCTTGTAGTTCTATTTTTGCGCTCCATGAATTTCCACGTTCGGTGTATTGAGCTAGCTCGGGGAACTGGTCCAGCTAAAACCTAACCTTGCCAAAAAAAAACGGACCACAAAAATGTTAAGACATACAAGCAAGCAGACAGGGCCAGTGGTTTTGACAGCAATGTGCCATATGTCAAATTAAAGTGGTTACTTAACCATGACTTAAGAAATCATCACCATGCCCGCTCTGCGTGCTGATGTACTGTTTCCTTGAGAGTGCAAACGTTTGAGCTGGGAAAGCGCTGGGAACCAGGCTGTGTCAACGAAGCAGGGCTTTACATAAAAGCCTAGTGCTGAATTAATAAACTGATGGGTGCAATTAGTTCAATTTTCCCAAATTTGTGCTCAAAACACGCCTTTAATTTTAAAAGTTACAGTGACTGTATGGTGACAGATTCCACTGACTGTTGCCATACTGGTTTTCTCGCTGCAAATCTCCCATATTGCGTGCTTCTGTGGTTTGATTTTTATTTTTTTTTCCCTTTAAATGTTTTATTACAAATGTAAACAATTCATTTGTAATTAAATGACACGTTTCCATGGTTTCATATTTTGATATGTATGTACTACCTCCCTCTGAGCCCACAGGTATTTCCTATAAATACCACTTTTGCTACTTGGAATGAATTACTGTAACATGTCATTCACTCAACCATTTAATTTTGATAACTACCAAACCTTAGAAATTAATCTGCTTGTTATGAGTAAATGTATCCTTCAAACATGCTGAGGGAGAAAGAAATCTTCTGCCTGTTAGCTGAGCGTGAATCTTCCTTAATTCTGTAATTGGTTTCTGTATGATTGTTGTCTTATGTGTTGTCTTACAATGGCAATAAATTTCTATCAGGAATTGGTTTAATGCAGGGGGTTTGGTTTTTTCTGTATGTTGTTTTTCTTCCTGAGAAGTTGCAGTTACTTTGGGATGAAATTTTTTTTAGTGACTGATGAGAGTAGGACAGTGATACTGAAGTTTCTAGCAGATGACCCTTTTTGGATAAGACTTGCAACAAATACTAGGCATCTGTTGGGTAACATAAAAATAATGAAGAGAAATAGCAATGGGAGGCAACAAATTAACAGAATCTTTTCAATTTCTTGGTATAATAGTACTGCTGAAACAGAACGTGTGAGTAAGATTAAAATCTCCAGCCTGAGCCCTTTGAGAAAAGTGTCTGAAGTGATTATTGATTCCTTTTATTCGTATCTCTCATGTCCAAAAGGAGCTGAACTTCCTCTGTATCCTCTGAAAATTTCAGTGTTATCTTTTGAATCTTTTTAAAACGAAATAAACTAAATGTGCAAGACATGAGTGTTTTGCTTTAATACATATGAAGCCACATTGTGCTATTCTGGCATCATGATTATCACAGGATGTTAGGAGTTGGAAAGGACCTCCGAAGATCATCGAGTCCAACCCCCCTGCCAGAGCAGGACCAAAACTAGATTATGTGAAAGTTAACATCAAAAGATTCTCTCATCTTAGTCACTTTTGCATATGTAGGTAAATGTAGAATTATGTGATTATCCTTGTTGTAGTAGCAATTGTGAAGTAATTCTCTTGATCAGGATTGTGTCCAAACAGGTATCACAGGAAGTTTATTTCTTGTAGGTTAGTTCTTGGGATATGGCTCTCTTCATATTTCAGACAGCTTGTTCAATATCATCCTGGCCTCACTTCTTCCCATCCTGAAGAAAAACAAACACTGTCTTTTGGCAATAAGGGAATTAGTATGTGGATTGTGTTTACTGGCAAGTAAGGTTCATTAATTTTGTTAGTATGTTATGAGGTTTCTCAAACACAACTGAAAGCCTCGACTTAAATGCAAAATATCCTAAAATAATTAATGTGCAGCTCTTGGCACTCGGATCTGGCATTTCACTTGTTACGTTTGTGTCCATACAAATCGTACTCAGAGAAGGGAATGTTTTGGTTTACGGCCACCAGTAGCTCGATACGATTAAATTATGAAATAAAGGGGAAAACAAGCTATACCAGTAGTACTAAAATATTCTAAAATACTTCTGAGAACTTCACGGTGAAACCTCGCAGCTGTACTCACATGCTTTTGGTATTTCATCAGTTTTCCGTGAAGGGATTGAGACGTTCCTGTGAAGCGTGGCGCGGGCTGTGCTAAATTGACCGTGTGGGTGATTTAACGCGAGATGAAAGATTAAGAAATCACATAAGTCTTTCAGACGTTTGTCTTCAGTGCATTAGGCATCTCATGACTGAACAATGAAGTTTTCAGCTTGGTTGGCAGCTCGGAGCAGCTCGGCCCACGGCAGCTTCAAGAGCCGGGGCTTTGTCAAGCTGGTCCCGGGCTTGGTGGATGGAGGCAGAACTGGAGGAGTGTGGCAATGTGATGGTGACTGGGCTTGTAAGAGCAAGGCCGTTGTGATTGCTCTTGGTTTTAGAGGTATACTCACTGAGGACCACATTCTTTTTTCGTGATAGTTGATGTGACTGGGGTTCAGTGAGACTCTTGTAGCCTTGGTAGGGGTAGTTACCACGATTTTCCGAGGGCTCTTTGCTTTCTGTTGGCATCCAGAATTCCAGCTGTATTACAAAACAAAATAAAATCCAACAGCTGCCTTCTGGAGATCGGTTTCATCTTGTATCCCATCATTTCACACAGTCTTAAAATATGTGCGGCCTATGCTGCTTCGTCCTGCTCGCTTTCTCAGCCCTTTATTTCTGTGTTGGGCAACGCGTCAAACTGAAGGCAGCTGCTTGATTTAAGACACCCCATTTCTGTGATTAGGGTCGCTGCTGAATTAGGTGGAAAATCTGAAGAACTAATGTTCCATCTTCGCGAGAAACATTTGTGGGCTTTCATATCGTGCTAGTTCTTGAATTGAAAGAGCTTTGCTGTTCCTTGCTGATGTGCTTGTACACAGCTACAAAGCAGATGAGAGCAGAAACCCAGAGTGTCTTTGCTGCTGGCATACGTGTTAAGGTCAGCAGATTTTTAAACCGAAGTGAATTCAAACTACAGAAGTGATATAAAAAGTCTGTGATTGTGGGTCATCCTTTTTGCTCTTACAAGTTCTTGAAATAGTGATTCCAGCACCGTTTTCGATAGATGGCTTCTGAGTGATTATTCTTTTATAAAATGGGACACCGCAAAGGAGACGGTTGAATAGCTTTGTGAGATTTTAGCAAGGACTTTACAT
This sequence comes from Actenoides lindsayi, assembly GCA_025331215.1. NCBI lineage: Eukaryota > Metazoa > Chordata > Aves > Coraciiformes > Alcedinidae > Actenoides > Actenoides lindsayi. The sequence continues at coordinate 51,047 of WTSP01002106.1, forward strand.
ACAAATGGTGATCTTGTTAATTATGCACATTTAAAAAGACAAAGTGGATTGAAATTGTTGAATGCTTCATATCATGTTAAATACTTTTAATCTTTTAAAACAGTTTTGCAAACATCGCACTAGAGTTTTAAGGGAAAAATACAGTATCAAGCATCTTCTTTTCCCTGTAGTGGAAGGCAGAAATGACAAATCTGGTATAGTGTGTGCCTGGATATAGCATTCAGACAAATCTGAATATATTAGGCGAGGTATTTTACTAAAACCAAGCTCTTCTAAAAATGTGTTGCATCTAGAGCTGCAGGTATGGATTTATCATTTTACCCCGCAGCACTACCCGGTCTGTCAGAGTTGTTTGGGTAAGTGAAAATGTGTATGCTTTCTCTGCCAGGCATACGGACGATATCTGCACACGGTTGTAGATCTGGCAAAGCCAGCTTACCGGCGACATCCATCTGTTTCATACTTAGTGTAAAGGAGTTAATGACCTGAGTAGTTAAGACTGTCCAGACGATCTGTATAATCCTTTCACACAAATAAGATATTGTTGCAGTTAACCATTCCTTTCTCTTAAATTATTAAAAATACGTGGTACAGATCTTATTTCTGTCCTCTCCCTGACCTATTTAGCTTAATAGAACTTGACAAAATTGAAAGAAGAAAATCTGTGCAGCAAGGTCAGATGCATGAACCGGAGGATACGCAAGCCAATTACTGACTGGTCGACTGGGAGCCTAGAAGTAGCAATCAGCCCTAATTTATCAATATTGATTTCATGTAGTCTATACACTTTGACTTCAGGGTAGATTTTTGATGACGCTTTGGGAAGGTACTTTGAGTTTTGCAGAAACTGCAATGAAAGTAAAGATAATCCATGAAGCAAGCAATGTGTAGCTATGCAGATTAGTGCTGTAAAGGTGCCGAGTGACCTCGCAGTGTTACAAAAGAGCTTTAAGAAGCTTAGGAACAGGTTAAGGTGATGGGGAGAGACGGTTGTTTCTCTTATTAACTACATTATCCTGGAACAGACTCTGTCTCGCTGGGCTGTGGGCTGTTTTGGTGAGAGAAGTGTTGTAAATGCCAAGCGGAAAGATTGCGTATCGCCGGTGCAAGCGTCAGCCTGGGGACTCAACTGAGGTGGCTTTCTCTTCTAGATGGGCTGAAGCATTGGCAGAAAATTGAGTTGATGTGTTATAAATTCTAGATGTTGGAAAAGTTAGGGTAATAACATTTTTTAAAATTCCCTTTGGGTTCAATATGCCAGTTACATTCAAAGGTAGACTTGTGTTTGTTTCATCATCTACAGCCTTGTTCATATTTAATATAAAAGGGATTTTATTAAGTTTTTTTGCAGGTTATAATCATAATATATCCCAAAAAGGAGAAAGATGAGTATTTGCTAAATCCTGCCCCTTAATTCTTACTCTTCTTACTCTGGAAATATTCCCTGTTCCTCAGTTTAATCTCTTCCTAGTAAATTTATTTAAACAGTACTGCTTCTTTAAATAACAACTGTAGTTGGTATTTAAATGATTTGTCTGTTTTGAAGTAGTACCCTATTTCCATTAAATGTAATTGCTAATTTTAATCTTAGAATGAACTAATGCATGCCATGTGACAAATTCATTCATTGCTTGGTGTTGTGCAGAAAACACAAGTCGGGCAGTAGTATGGGCCCCTTGGGGAAATTCTGCGGCCTCACTGAAAATGCAAAGCATGTGAAACAGCAACATAAAAATTACACAGTGCTCCAGGCTACTGGAGAGGCCCTTAAAGTTCTCCAGTATTCTCTGAGAGTAACACAAGAGAGCGATTTTTGTGCTTATTATGCTTCTGTTGTAACTCCTTAGTGCAATTCAAAATCAACACTTGTTCAACACCCAACAAGAAAACCCGAAAGCAGAAACCCAACAACAAATACTGAGTGTACACAGGGTTATTTCCCTGGTGCTGCCACTCAGACCTTTTGTATCTCCTTCTTTGGAAAAATCAGTACTTGAAGCCTAGAAACAAATTACGTAGTCAAGAATACGTATACCTGTCTTTGTTGGGCAGCTAATTATGTCATAACCAGCAGAGCCACAGCTTGAAAATTTGTTTAGATGGGAAGATAATGCCCGATTTTTATGGTGGCTAAGATTTTAGAAATTTATCAATTCAGTTGGATGAATAGCCTTGACCATTATAAAAAGTGTCTAAGATGACTTGAAGAACCCTCTGTAGACAGTAACTCAGATGATAGTTCAGAGTCCCTCAGAAATGCATTCTCCTCCCCTTTGCAGCTTGGTTTGTTTTACTGAATAAATAAATAAAGTGGTGTAGTAGAGATGTTCATGTCTATTGGAAAGGTTTATCTGACCTGTTGTTTTTCTTCAAAAAGTGGGAAGGTAAAAATGATTAAATATCTATCTATCTATCTATCTATCTATCTATCTATCTATCTATCTATCTATCTCTGTTGGACTTTTCCAATAATTCCCAATATATTGGGAAAATATATTGTAATATATTGAAAAGCTATTGTAAAATATATTTTTTTTGTCTTGATATTTTTGCCCCTCGTTCTTTGGAATGCTTGTGGTTATAGAGCTCTTCAGACATATGGCTAAATGATGCGTGAATGACTGGGGCTCGACGATGCCTTTTCTCCTTTCGAGCTCATCTAATAGAGAAGATTGCTTCTGTTATGTAGTATTGTAATATTTCATTTCTGTCTCATCAGTCTGTGTCACGTATAAAACCTATTAGTAACACATTTTTTTAGCAGATAACTCTCACCCAATCTATCACGATAACCTTCGCACATCACGTAGCTGGGAAAACAGTTTGAAATTTATGGCAGTGCCTCGTCACTCCAAGTGACTGATGACAATATATATAATTATTAATAACAACAACATGTTTTCCTCAGTGTTGTGCACTGACAGAAAAGTGTTGGATAGAATGAATTGCCCTCCATTATGTATCATAAATCCCACCAGTCACGTAGAGTGTCTTGAGAAGGCATCGAGTGCTCCTTACCACATTCCTCCTTGTTTTCATGATATCCATGTAGCATTTTCTGCTCTCTGCAGCATTGCTGGGGGGATAGAGGGTGAGGGAGCAGCCCAGTAGACTCAGCATGCCAGTGCAGAACTAGCAGCTAGTCTGGTTTTGCAGCACAAGGCCTGTTTTGTTCTCTCCCTTCCTCCCTGTGCCCTCCCCGTGCCCCCCCTTCTCCACCCCAGGCTGCTGAGTGTTTGTCTCCAGCAAGTCCAGAGCTGGAAAGGTTGGAAGCTCCTGACCATATTATATATACCACAGATCGAAATCATGCTGTCAAAACATGAAAATACCTCATTAATTTTCTTTTTTAATTTTAACTGTCAACCTTGAGATACCACTTGCTCTCCAGCTACTCTGCATAATGTGTGCCAGCTCGCTTCTACTTACGCTCTTGTTAAAATGTAAAGCAACAAATTTCCTGGCAGGCTCTGCAAAGTGGTGTAATATAACTTTCATTACAAGAAGGTGGTGAACATAATGTGACTCCTTAACAGCTGCAATAAGTGATGCGAGGCTATTAACATCTTTTCAAAACAAGTAACGAGTGAGAGGTTATTTTTCATCTCTCTTCCTAAAAAAAGAGCGTGTTATTTTAAGCAGATAACACTTTGCACTTATCTGAACTAAATACGGTTTTACATGAGTTCTCTAGCTCTGTATTGCTTTGGGAAATTAAGAAAACTCGAAAAACTACTGCTAAAAACACACTCTAATTACTGGATTTCAAAATGGAAATCTGGATGTTAAATTTCATGTATGGAAATGATTGCTGCTAACAAGGGGATTTTAGTTCACCCTTGCCCTTTTCCCTTCAGATTAATGATTCCGTGAGAGTTGTCTATTCCACTGTTTATTTTTATGTCAAACTATTTATGCTCATTTGAGTATTCTCAAAAGGTGAGCCAGCTCTGATGCTTTTGAATTGCTTACTAAAGAACCAAGTTCTTTGGAGATAGATGACCCCATTACAAATAGCAATGGGAAATAAAAAGAATTGAGGCTGTCCGTGTTGAGGTGCACACAACAGTCAATCTATTGGTAGAAAACAGAAAGGCTTTTGAGAGTTCAGTAGTCATCATTGATAACTGAAGCCTTAGTAAGTGGCTTTTATGTTTTTTGAAGTTTAGCTTGAAGTCCTAAAGGACAAGTGCCATCTGGCTTACTTATTTTGGCAGCTGAATTGGAGTTTCCATTGTAGTGTGATTAGCATCGTGTTCACAGAAGTTGGTAGCTAAAGTTCATACACATAGAATGAGGCTTTAGTAGTAAAGAGTGGCACTGGTTTTCCTACGTACCTATCTTGACAGTTATGATATATCATATTCAAAACAAGGTCGACATTGTCTCTAGTTGAATGAATTCTCTTAACACGCTATGAGAGGCTGTCAACTTGGAGATAGGATGTGACTATGGTATTTCATAAATATTACTCAAAATAGATGCCCAATTATGTGGAGTTTTTCTAATTACGTTCTTGCTGAATAAAGGCGGAGTTGGAGTAGCCAGTTTGACATCCTAATTTTAAAGACAGGCATTGGTAAAGAAACTCAGTTCTACAACCTTTCCAGAGATATTTCTCGGTTCTTTTGCGTAGATTATGTTGTATTTTGCAACTGTATGGTCACTGCATACAAAAGTAATTAGTTAACGTTTTTGTTGCCTGAAGGATGTAAGAAGTTTCTTTTTTTTCCACGTGATTTAGTCCTGGAAACATAAATCAGGCTGTTGTCTTCAAGAGAGGAAGGTTTGGTACCAAAAATACAATTTGGAAGAGAAACATTTTTCAGCTGCAAGCCACATTAACAGTAATTGCCACTTAGTGATCTTTCAGTTGGAAGAAACAAACCATCAAAATGATAATTGTAGGATTCGTTGGGATTTAGATTGATTAACAAACCAGACAAACCAAGTGGGCAGCGTACGCTGAGCCAGAACTCTGGCTTATGTGAAGTCGCCAGAGCTTATCTGGAATCAGTGGAGCAAAGCCCGTTTTATTCCATTTGCCCAAAGAATAAACATATGTCACGTCAGAAATAGAACAGTTGGAAACAATTGCTGCATGGGATGATGATGAAAAATAGCTGGAGAAAGATAGAAGGGTGATTAGAGTTCTTTAAAGCCAGACGGTTGGCTTCAGGATGTAAATGAGGCCAGCCTGGCATTATGGTGGCATCATTGTTGGATGCTGCCATGACATGAAGGTGCACTTGGCAACATCATTCTCAGCAGTCTTCATCAGGTAAAAAAAAACCAAAAAACCCAAACCATACACATTTTAAATGGGAAAGAGAACTGTTGAAGATGCCTGAATAGAATGAGGTGTTTAGAAAAATTAAGATAATTTAATCAGGTTTCCACTGAAGTTGAGGAAATTCAGTGTTTGCAATTGCTAATCAATTGCAACCTATTTTATTCTTTAGAATTGTCCTTTGAAATCGTGTATTTTTATGCATTGGAAGTGCAAAATACAAAGTGTTCAGGGAATGCATTATCTGTAAAGAAATTGAATTGTTTCATTGTAATCTCTTGACTCATTGCTTGGTAGCAGGGTGGTTATGTCAACATTTTCCCAACCTCAAATCTAGATTGTTCTGTTTTGTTGAAATGTGGACTAGTTTTGAAATATCTGAACTAAGCTTAGCATTAAGAACCTGTAGTGAGGGGGAAAAGCTAAAATGCCTGTTTCTCAAAGTAAATACACTCAAGCAGACTTGTTTTTTATGTGGTTTGGGGGGACATGTAGGACCTATAGCCTCAGTCACATGACATAATTAAATTAAAATAAGCTTTCCTTATCTTAGAAAAGGTTCTTCCAGGTCATTCATAAATTTTAAATGGGAGTCACAGTGTAATCAGGAGGTAATTTTCTTTTCCCATTATCTCCTGCCATTCTGTGATATGAGAGCACTTTGTTCTCTACAACAGTCTTCACTCAGAGGTTTGGTTTCTCACAGAAGTAATTAACTAGTAAAGACATTGGATCTTTGCAGACATGTCACCGAGGTGAACAAATCCCATACCCAAGGATGGGTTTCATTCCAGCTTAACGTTCCTTATTTAAGCCTCCTGCTCTTGCCCGAATGCGCATCGATGAGTTCCCGTTACAGATAGGGATGTAGATTCAGGAAATGTGGCTTCATAGAATTGTTCATCCCACACTATATTTTAACACTATGGGCTGTCTTAAATGTTAAAAAAAATTATCGTTGTGTAGAGTCTTTTAATTTTTAAACGTGGATGCTTATCTCCTCTTTAATTACCTTGTTTACTCGATGTATGCCTTTCTCCTGTGACTTTATTTAACATTAGGCTCTGCTGCCTTTCTCTGACTCACAGATGAAATATCTGGTTATAAGTTTTATTTCCTTTGTAATTGTATTTTGCTACAGCAGGAAAAAAAACCCAACCCAAACCAATCCTATGCCATTCTAACTGTTGGTTTCTCTTTTCTTTCTAGTTTGCTGTTTTGTGGTTCATAAGAGGTGCCATGAGTTTGTTACCTTCTCATGTCCTGGGGCTGACAAGGGACCTGACACTGATGTAAGTACAGTGACATTCAATCTCTGGCTTTTACACAGAATTTTATGTGGTTACACCTTACTGTGGTTTACACATGATATCAATAGGCTCTTTATGATAGATCATTGTAGTCTTGAGTGGTTTTATAACAGTTCTGAAGTGCGTATCGATGGCCTGTAGACCTATTTTTGGTAAGAAAAGTAACAATGAATGTGTGAACGAGAACAATGTCCCTCAGAATATGACAGCCCTGAGGTGTTTGCCCAGGCATGAAGCCAGCATTTTATTTTTGTTTGCTTTATGTTGAATGATCTATATTAACAATTCCCAGGAAAGGCTGTGGCTTTTTCTGAGCTTTCTTTGTATCCATCTTATCTCAAGGTCTATCTTCAGAGTTGACTCTGGTCCTTGTCCTCTCTGCACACAAGGATCTATAGCTTCAATTAAATCACAGTTTAATCTTAGGTCAACTGCCTTATCTGAGATAGGTTTTTGAAACAATTATATTCATGCTTGACCTCATGTCCCAGTCAGGATACAGGCGTTCTGTCTTGCTCTGTCAATACTTCTCTATCCGTGTAGCAGTTCTGGTCAACAGCTCGTTTTGCCTTTCAGTGCATCTCCTTACATCTGAGACACATGCACAAGAATTTTGTGTCACCCTGCTGAAATAATAAACGAATGTTGTTTGTTCACATAAAAATAACATTCCTTTGGGTTTTATAAATTCGGCTTTACAGTGAAGTAATTTAACATCTGCTTATGGGAACAATACATTCCAAGTGTTCTTTGTCTGAACGGTTCTGTTTTGTTTCTTACATTCATGCTTTAGATTGTAGGCTATTATCTCCTCTGATGAAATGCACCAGAAGACTTTTCTTGCTAGGTTTTAATGAGCTTCGCATGAATCGTTTTAATATGCTAGCCATGAGATCAATGAACAATATATTGGCAGAAGCTGCAAAGGGGGTTGGAAAATTGGAGATGTTAAAAAGTTTTCTTGTTTTTAAATTGACGTGCAAGGAAATGTGGAAGAACTGGGAAGAGTTTGTTTCTTTTTTTAAACATTTCACATAATCTAAATTCAGGTACAGAAGAAAAATGCTTAAGTGAGGAGTGTAGTTATCCTGTGCAGTTTCTCCTCTTTCGCTGACATCGTCCCTCCCAGAGTTCTTGAATTCCTTAAGCTGTGAAATGTGGAGATTGGCTCTGTCTGTAGAGTGTAAGGATGAAAGCACTCTTCTGGAGTCTGGAAGTTGTGAATTTGAAGTGCCTTGAGCTACAGCAGGTACTGCAACTGTTTTAGCAGCGGACAGGCCGGGTGAAATGCAGCTTCAGGAAAGTCAGTGACAAAATACCTGTTGAGCATCAGAGGGGACAGAATTTCAGCAACAGCCTGAACAATTAAAGTATATCTGTTTAATTGCTTGTTCCTAAACATAGTCCATACCTGCAAGCAATACGTTGCTGATTTGCTTTAATCGGTCCTAAACCACAAGTAGAATAAACCACTTAAATCTAGTTTTAACTTAGTGCTTGGTTGTGATATAAGGATGTTAATGACAGTTACTGTTGATTGACAGGTTTAGTGGTGACACTCATGAATAAGCCTTCTGTATCTGTAATGGATGGTCTGATTCCTCAAAGTGTTCTTGAATTATTTTCTTTTGGGAGAGGGTGGGGGTGGGTGTTTCTTCAGGGGTTTTCTCCTAAAATTCATAAATGAGAATACACGTTCGTGTGTGCGACCACTTCATTTATCAACAATCTCTTAATGGTTATAGAATCTGTTATGTGACAGGTTGTTAATGGTCTTTAATATTGCTGGCTGCATTTTGTGATTTGTTTGGTTTTGGCCTTGGTGATTATATAAATCAGCCTAATGCCTTATTTTAGTATTTGGGTTACCAAATGATCATTTTCAATATTTACAGAGAAGCAATAGCTCAAAAACGCTTTGAAGATTAAAAGCAAACAGAAAATAAATATGCTTTATTAAAATTGTGCTACATTACTGGGTCCTATTACACACAGGATTATTGAATGTTATACTTTAATTTACTGAAATGTTTGATTGTAACGTCTACCCTCTTACAATTCAGTAACATATTCCCCTTCGAGTTAGTACAGGCTTCATTTTGAAATGTAGTGTGCTATAAAGCTTATCACAATATTTGCCCGATTTTTAAATATAAAAAAGTCCTTTTCAAAATTATTTCGTGCAGGTGCGCAATTAATTTGCATGCTCAAATTATCCAGTGTCTTGGCATGATGTAGCCTCTCCATTAATTATAAGAGTAGTATTGTCATTAATCGGATGAAAATTTCCAGACTAATAATTATAAATTATAATAGATAATTATAATAATATTTATTACGTATAAAAATATTTTTAAATTATCATGCACTGTGCATTTAGCATAAATGAGGCAATCCTTACAAAT
>WTSP01002106.1:60151-105470 GCA_025331215.1 Actenoides lindsayi
GCTGTAATTTCACAGGATTTTGTGAAATATTTTTAAATTATCATGCACTGTGCGTTTAGCATAAATGAGGCAATCCTTACAAATACATCAGTTGAGTAATTATCACTTAAATTTATTTAATAAGGAAAATCTGAGGTCAAACAGCCAGATAGGTGCCCGGCAGTGGATAGCAGTCAAGGTTGGAATGCAAAACACTTCCAAAACACTTCCATTTCCCATCAGAACTGCCTTTAACAGCCAAGGGAGGCATCTCCTGCAGGCAGGTCTTCCAGGTGAGTGTTCACAAAGATCCCTGCTGAGGAATCTGGGACGTGATGGCAAAGGCTTATTTATAGATTTGTCTTGAGGCGAGCGAGGCAGTGTGGCTGTGCCTCCAGGGATACAGAGAGTTTCTGAGCACTGGGCTTTATTAGTTGGTTAGGAAGGCTCCAGAGGGAAGAAAAACCTGTAATTTTTAGCAACTTCATTCTGACTTCCGCGAAAGCTAAACGTGTACACGTGGCCGAGGGGCGAAGTTGGAGTATGTCTTCAAACTGCTCTTGTGAGAACAGTGATTGAACTACATTAAATTATGTACAGAGGGTTTTCTGTCGTGTATTATTAGTTATTATCAAAGCCCTTTGTAACATGCTTTTGGCTGCAGCAATCCCCTGCAGAAAGGGGGAGCTCCCCTGACATGTTCAGGTCATTTCTCGAAATATATGTGATATACATGAAATATATGATTTCTCTAAATATATGTGATTGTTGAAACAAAAGTGATTTTTTTTTAACATTTTCTGGATATTTAAATACAGTAATTCAGTTTCCAGACTTTGCTATCCAGAGAATTTTTCTTATTTCCTAGCCTTTCTTGCATGCCAAGTGTTAAATAAACTGGCTGCTCAGCTGTACAGAAGTCCTGTGCTCTGTATGATGCTAAAAATAGTGGTGTACGAATATTGTCTCCTTGTGTAACATTTTTTGTTTGCTACAGTGTTCTATGGCTGTAAAAGGGGAAATAAATTATTTTTATTATTTTAAATGCCTTAACAAAGGTGAGTGTAAAAGTGATAAAAGCTGAAAATCGCCCTCTGTTTGCTTTACCCGGACTCGCTGAAATGTGGAGTTGAAAGGTCTGTCTTTGTGCCAAAAGGAAAATACTACTTGTGAATAATGTGGTCATCCTTGAAATGGTGTCTGGGGAACAATAATCCTGCTTCAGATGAAAAAAAAAAAATTTGTGATTGTGTGAATTCTTATGTTTCCTTAATACTTGGCAGGGTGTGAGCTCTGGTGTCTTAGCAAAATGCCAGCTCAGGAAGTTATTTTGCTTCTATCTAACAGCTCTCTGTAGTTTGAGTAGAAATTGTTCATCTCTTCATGGCCAGCTCTTTTATGGTGATGCTATTGAGGACAATTTAACAGCTCCCGCTGCTGTTGGACTCATGAAGCATCATCTCCAATTCAGATACTTGTTTTTGGAATATTGCTTGGTTTTCAAAAAAAAAAAAAGTTAAGTCATTGATGAAATGCTTTAAAACTTCAGTAAATTAATATAAGAATATACGAGCAGCCTCAAAAATTGACTGCTACTGTAAGTAGCTTTGTTAAGAAGTGTTCAGTCTTAAGGAATAACTAGTCAGGTTTCTTTCAAAAAAGATAATTTAAAATTGAGAGTTAAATCTTTGTTAACAGAATGTAGTGACCAACAAGTGTTTTCAAGCTATGTGCCCTTTATTAAAATGTTCCCAATTCCACGTCAATGGAGTTTAAAAAAAAAATCACCAGAAATATAAAATAGTGTTTGACTGTATTGATTTCTTTTTATCTGTATGAGTTTATAAAACTTTATATAGAGTGCCCAAGATTTCAGTCATCACCATCTCTGTATCAGTGCTATTTTCATTTCAGATTGTAAGAGAGGATGCAAAGGAGGTTTATGAGCAAAATAAATAAATAGAAAATAATAATGTGAATAATAATCAGTGGAAAATATCTAAATGAGAGCAAATGACTGTACAGTCAAGGCAGATGAAATCTGACTTTGTTCCTCAGAACTGCAGTGAGTTCTTAGTATTTAGGCACCTAGGAGAGAATGGATTGGTAAGATACAGATGTGAGCTCATGCGAAATGAAACAGCAAAGCCATCTCATCCTGTAGCTGCCCCCATGGATGCTGAAGGTGATATATATGGAAAAGATTTTTCAAGATGATAAGCCTCTAGATATTGAAATGATTTGGGAGCTGTATTAGCTTAAGCACATTTTAAAAATCAGTCTAAATTTGAATAACAGTGAAGTTCTGTGGGATGCTGCAGGAGCTGAGTATTTTCACTGGTGGCTTGAGTGTTGGAATACTTTATAGCCACAGTTTGCAGTTGACAGTAGGGATGGCTTACAGGGACTCTAGAGGACATTATTTAAGTTCAGAATTTATTTTTTTTTCATACATTAGGATTCAATTCAAATAAAACAGCTGAAAAAAAAACCCATGCTTGAGAGGGGAAGAAAAAAAACCAAATCAACATGAAGTGATAGTGAAAGCACCAGTGCAGAAGAAAATGATATGAAGGACCTTCTTCCTTGACTCAGGAGTAAATTAATGTAACTGGTCTTTCCTGGTGGGTTTAGTTGTCTTGACCAGATTTGGTTTTCTGTTCAGCTTCAGGTAATGCTGAAATCTTCTTTTAATTCATTTTCTGGTTTGGTTTGTTCTTGGTGGGGTTTTTTTTTACTCACTGGCCTTTAATTATGCTACCAGACTGTTTACATGTAGGAGGCTGATTTCAGAGTGAAAGAAGTCAGTTGCTTACTGGTCTTGGGAATTAAAAAAAAACAATCAACCCAAAAAACCCCTACCTCATGAAAAGGGAGTAACTGGAAGCATAGTATTAAGACTTACTGTTAGGAACTAGTTAGAAAAGGATTTTAATCAGAAAGCTTTGAAGTCTTTTTCCAAGGATAATGAAATGCACCAGCAGGCCATCTCTGGTTTCTTTTTAACCATTTAGTGTTTTTTACAATGAAGAGCTACTACTGCTCATGTTCAACATCATGAGTGACCTGAGAAACAAAGAAGCATCATTGATAAATTTCATAGAATCATTTAGGTTGGAAAAGACCTTTAATATCCTAGAGTCCAACCATAAGCCAACAAGGTTTTGGTTTTTTATTGCTAATCTCTATTTTGGATAATAGTCAATCTTGTCCTAGAAATATTTTCTTAATAAAAATCCTCTCTCTTCATAAACAAAAGATGCACAAAGGCAGGAAGATCTGGCAAAATACAGTTTACTGCTTGCCAGGTTAACAAAAAGACTCTCGTAGAGAAGCCTGTATGAATCTTTTGAAGTGATTCTTAACACAGCTCTGATGCAATAAATGTATTAATTTTTCATTGTGCACCTTAAACAAAGAAAATATAAGGCCCCCCTCTATTTACAATTTGAGATACCAACTCAATCTGTTTGTATGTCTGGTTTCTAGTTATGAAAATTATTAATCACAGTGGCTTTGTTCACAATAGGCCTTATTAGGTGGGGACAGTAGGTGATAGTCTTATAAAACAATTACAATGCAAACACACTTTTGTCAAAATACTGTACTCCTTAGTATATTGCCATTACCCTTTCCCAAAAAGCTAGTCCTAGTTTACCAAAATAGACAAGATCACAGTGGGTACTTGAAAACAAATTTTACAGGACAGCAAGGATATTTTTATTACAAAAAATACTTACTTTCTTGTGATTGCCCTGATTTCTGAATCTCTGCAGAGTGTCCAAAGTAGTTGATGGGAAAAGAAAGGTTTCATGTTTAGGGTTTTCACCTCGAAGCCCTAAAAATTAACTGTAAGGAAAACTTGCTTGTATAACTTTTCTAGTTCGTTGAACTTGTTTTTAAGTGGTGTACTGTACACAGCTATAATGGCTCATTAGGAAACGTGGGTGTTTGAGTGTACTGATGATGAAGACTGAATGTGAACAGAATCAGTACTGAGATAAGACTCCTCTGAATGCAAGAGAGAGAAATTAAAGAAGGAAAAAGCCCCAAAAGGTCTCCATATATACTGAGTAGATATCTTGCTCATACTCAGCTGGCATCTGGAGGAGGTTCATGTATATCATAGGTAGGATGTGCCTCAGTTTCCTCCATCAAGCGCTCTTAAAATTGGACAGCATCTTACATCCCTTGACATTCATCTCCCCTTACCGAATACTTCAGAATCCAAGTGGTTTTTTCCCACCCATCTCAATAAATAAAATCCAGCCATATGTCACCCTCTCCACCTTATGTTCATCAGCAGTTGGCAGGCACTGCCTGTGTTCAGGAATTTGCTCCTCACCTGCCCGTGGGTGGTTTACCGCTGCTCGGTGCCCATCAGCTTGTTTACTGATCAGCCAGTTCAGTGCTCCTTCAGGGACAGGTTTTAATTGCTTGTAGCTGACTGTACAGAGATGTTCATGGCACTGCTCAACTAAAAGCTTTCATTTAAGTAGTTGGAAGCAGCTTCACAGGTTACTTGAAAGCCGCTCATGTACTGGATGATGTTTGCATTTTTCAGCTGCTGAGAAAACATTTGTTCCTCCTATTCCTAAATTAAAGTGCAGTCTCCTTTTCAGCTTTTCAGCTCCAGTGGATGATCCTTAAGAAAAACAGAATTAAATTAGCAACAGGTTCATGAACTTTCATTGCTACTTAAAATTCCCACCCCTTCCCTTTGCCCTGCAGTGCAATTCTGGAATTGACTCTCTTAGTTTGTCCATCTGCAGAAGATGCACAGAAAAATTTTGCCTGTGGTATTGAAACCAGCTGTATGAATTCTCTCCTTACAGATGCCCCATGCGTCAGAAATACGTGATGGGTGGCTGCCTGTGCAAGGAGAGTGACTCCAAAGGCACATTTGCTCAGGTCTCCCATTGCAGCCCTTCCACCTTTCAGTTTATGGAGCTTGCATGTGAGACACTGGGAGTGTAGTTTAACTAGTTGTTGTAGTCTCTGAGCCTTGAAAGTTCATAGCTATTGAAAGCTTTTAATTTATAAAGAGTATCTTTTTTTTTTATTATTTTCCCAATTCAGAACAATTCAAATGCTGAATTGAATTTATCTTTAATGTCCAGGCTTTAGTTAAGCAATACACAGTATACCATAGATGATCCACCTAAGAGTTAATAGTTAAACAGAGGCAGGACTGCTGAGAGAGTTTGGAAATTTATATAAATGACAAATCTAAAAATACCAGTGATTTTCATAAGTTAGCATTGGAGAACAATTAGGGAGTGATATTATAAAAGGAGAACTCTAAAGTTATTCCCAATAGTGAAAAGTAATCCGATCGATAGGGTTGCAATTTTACTGGCAGTAACTACAACAGATGAAGCAATCTGCTGGGTGCTAATGTCACAATCAATACTTTCTCTAATTCCCCAAATTGAAGTTGATGTTACTCCAACAGCCCTTATTTTCCAGTTGTTAAGAGTATATTTAGTTGTGCAATTTAAGTCGAATTTACTTACCTTTGCAAAAGTTTGTTGCGTGTGTAAAACTGATGACGTGATGTTGGGGTTTAGAGGAAAGAATACTCAAAAACTTACTAATAATTTACTTTCTTACATGAAATGTCCCATGTTAAATATACCAGAGACATTTCTATCAGGTTCCACCCCCACGATCATGTGTTCTATTAAAAAAAAAAAAAAGTCTGATTATGGCACACTGAACTTAATAGGTAGAAGGAGCATAGTCACAGACCACTGAGAAACCCTTGCAGAATGCCAAGAGTTTTTAGCACAGTCTTTTTTTTTTGAGGTGGCAGTTCTTACACCAGAATTAGATGCAAACTTAATTTGGAATAAAATGCGTGGGCTGATTTTGAAGAGCACTCTGGATCCCGTATACTACAAATAATTCTAGAATGTGTCACCAGAGAGCATGCCTATCTTGGTAAATTACTGGTAGCTATTTCCTCAGGGTGCTGGGAGAAATTTCCTAATCACTGCTGAGTTCAACTGGTATAGCCTCAGTTTTTTGGTATAAATCACACAACTCCAGTAAACCACTTATGGGCTTTGGGATAAAAGAACAACTTCTATTTTGTAGGAGAGAGCAGATTTCTTTTATCAAGGTGTTCTGACCCTGGAACAGAGAGAGGGAAGACAGAGAGGAAAAGTGAGGAGGAGAGGGGAGGTTGAGACACATCCTGGCTGGCAAGAGAGTAGCTGCCAGCTCATTCCATCTGAGCTCCCTTTCTCTAACTGGTCCTGGTAGAGCATTTGGGTAGCTGTACATAAACAAGGAACAGTTTAGTTTGGGCATGCTTTTGTTATTTTGTTTCATTCCTCTTAATTTTCGCTGGCCATTATTGGGGTGATATTCGTAAGAGATCCAAATACTTCATGAATGTTTCTTCAGTCTTTGGGAAAGACTGGATTTGTCTTGAAACAGCCAGTGATACCAGGGAATGCATATTAGATGCTATCATTGTCACAAAATATTTTCTCATTTTCATAACTGGTCAAATTTTTATAACAACCTAACAAAACTCGATACAAACAGATTTTGAACCAGCTGCAATTTACCTGCACTGAGAAACAAAGTCCTGATGCTTCTGTTGAACTAACATTATGCCAATCATGATTCCTTTCATAATTTGATTTCTGGTATTCCCTTGCAACTAAATAAACTGTAGCGTGGCTCATGTAATTAATGAAACTTAAGCCTTAAAGTACCAGTGATCATAGGCTGAGCTCATAAACTAAAAGCAAAAGCATACGATAAATTCCACTAATGAGAACTTAAATCAGTCTCTGACTCTTTATTTTTGGTTCCCATGAGAAGGGTACCTGCTGAACTAAGGTATGAAAGAAATTTCTCTGTGTTGGGAAAACCATTGTAATTGGTAACAAAGCTACCTTCAGGTCTGTTTCTATGGCAACAGGAGCATCAGACCAACAAAGAATGGACCGGAAAGGAGATAAAAGCCTCTATAAAAATAGTTCCAAAAAGTGTTTGCATAGCTTTAGCTACTTTTGTTTCTTTCTCTTTTTTTTCTTTTCTTTTTTCTTTTCTTTCTTTTTCTTTTTTTCTTTAAAAAAAAACAACCTTGGAGTTTTTTGAAACCTATTATAGTAGCTATTAAGGTTTGACCCTGTTGACACTGGAGGACTAGTAGGATAACAGCAACTTTGTAGATAATCATTAAGCATTTATGAAAAAATGAAGTCTCAAATCTAAACTTAATAGAAGCAATGTAATTTTTAAAGTGATTTTTCTGTAACCTCTCTTAAAAAGGCATTTTCTGATTCTTAGAGTCTTAAGATAGATCTTTGGTCTACAAAGAGTCTTTTTTCCTATCCAGCTCATTGCTTTACTAGCATTAAATTTTCTTTTTGGTGTCTAATTGTATGTATGTGAATTGTAAATTACCTGTCCATGCAGACAGTATTCTTCTTGCTTTCAAGTCTGACTTCAGGAGCTTGAAAGCAAGCAAAAGAAGAGTCAAAGTAAATTAACGAGCATAAACAACTCAGTAAAACACTGTTGCCATATTGAAAGAATTTACTGTGCCATGTCTTCATAGAAAGGCGATACCACTTTTTTTTATAGCTTTTACATCTGGTAATGTCTTTGTCAAGTGTAATTAAAAAAAAAGAAAGCAGCATGATCACATTATTTCAATGGGCATTACTGATAGGATGAGATGGAAAACAGCAGACGCAGTGACATAGTCTGATTTCTTGCAGTGAAAAGCAAATTGTGATTGATTGAATAGGGACTGCAGTGAGCATAGGTGAATGGTTACTTTTAGTGTGTTTGCTTAGGTTGAGATTTATAAAAATCACGATATACCAGGGCAAAAAAAGTAGGCTAAAAAGCAGCAATGAGGTTTGAGGGAGTTGGGAACAGTCAGACATAAGAATCTGTATAAAACCTACATTATATAGGCCATATATAGACATACGTAGTGTTTACGAGGAGGATTCTTAGTTTGCCACAGATACATTTCTTTTCTACGGTAGTTTTCTAGATTTTTTTTTTTCCTAGAATCACTTGAAATCTGGGATTATTGCACATTATTGTTTTCTTCCTAAGAAAATACTTTACAATTAAGTAAAGATTATTTGAGCCCTACAGTGCTAGCACGCAACAAGAAGAAGACCTGTCTGTCTCTTCTTTTGAATAGCTTTATGAAACCCTTCCTTCATCAAAATCCACTTTTATTTTTCAAGGTCTATATTAGTTACCTACAGGTTGACCTACTTAGGAGTACATGAATCATGTTGTATTGTTAAATCTGAAGCCTAAATTCCCATTCCTCAACACACATTAGCAGCATTCCTTTTTTACCGTATTAAAAAGCTTTTTACTTCACTTAGCTAAACCAAGAATTTTAATAACCAGCGACTATAATTTATGCGGTTGTTCTCAAAGTTCATTCATTTTGTCATGTTGACCTTGTCTTACCAAGTGAAATTCAGTTCACAGTCTTGAGATTTAATGAAGTCAATGCTCTAGTTTAATATGGGCAATAAGATTAAGAGAGTTGAATATATTCTGCTGGCATCCTCGGATAATATGCTGATAGCTCCCAAATGGCTCTGGACTCTAAAGGGTGCAAGAGGAAGGAAAATGTGTTTGGAGAAGCAGAAGCAAAAAAAGATACATCAGTGAAAAAAAAACCCAGTCAAAATGAAAGCAGTCCTGTAAGTTTTAGGAGAAATGTGTAATCCCTCAGAGTTGTGTTTAACATCTGTTACTTGTATCTTCGTGTGCCAAGAGGGTGATTGGAGCATTCATGAAAATAAAAAGAACTGTGCAATCAACAGACTTTGTTCAATATTCCTCCATAAAGGGGATTTGCAATAAATAATATGAAGGACTTCAGTCAAACGCAAATGGTTTTATATTTAACATGCTTAATTTAGAAACACCCACACAGAGGTAAAACTAAGAGACATAGAAATACACATCCATTTTATTTTTTTTTATTTTTTTATTTGCTGGAAGCACATTATAGAACGAGACGGGTAGAAAATGTTGTATTCTACCATTGCAGCCTAATCCTTTGCTCTTCTGTAAGAAGGTGCAGCTGTTTACTGATCTTAAAAGCTCAAATCAAATCAAAGTGTTTCCCAGTGCTTTGTGTTTGGCCACGATAAAGCCCTCGGGTCAAATGAGGAGACCACTTCTGCTCCAGAACATATACCTGAACTACTCCAGGCACCCAATCGAGGAGATATGTTCTATATCTAAATTAAGTCACTTTAGTGACATAATAGCCCAGAAATGGCTAGTATAATAAAAGTTTATTTTCAAGTATTTCTAAAATAAGTGAGGAAAAAGGTTGCTTTTTTTTTTTTTCCACATTAGCTGTCATTACTCAGCATTTTATTTTTCTCCTCTGTCTGCTCCTGTCACAGCACTCCAGTTACTCAGGTTCATTACTGCTTGTTTTGCCAATACTGTTGGGATACACTCCAAGAATTTTGGTTATTAGTCATTGCAATAAAAGACCAATGCATCTTAATCAATACAGGCTTCCAAAAACTAAACATTTCCTGAAGTTGAAAAAGATCGCATTTAAATTCAAAGTTCCTCTTTAATTAGAATTTTTTTGGTCTTCTGAGAATGTCACACATGAATATATCTTTAACGTGAGGTTTATTTATTTTTAATTAAGCCCTTGTGGCAAAATTTGCCCTGCTCTGAAGAGGATACAAAATTCCTCATCCGTGCACACACATCTGACATACAGACTCGTGGATATTGTTCATTTAACATGCTCCTTAGTGGTTGTGTTCACCAGCTGAGTCAAGAGAAGCTGCAAGGAAGGCACTTGGTGTTTTTGAAAATTAGGCTAATAAATCATAAACACCTCATCTGGGACTGTGAGTGTTAAATGCTGTTTAAAATAAGAAGATATATCCTGTTTGCATTGGCTTTTTCTTACATGGTTGCTTCCCTATTTGTGCATAAACATCAGCATGTATCAGAAATTATTTTTGGTACCTCTAAGTTTAAAAAGGATTGCAGTTACCCTAATGTCTGGATGGGTAAAAAAAGTCAGCGCTGTAAGTAATATGGCTCAGCATGTCAGTTTGAAGAAATCACTTGTTTTTCCAGGAAAAACTACGTACATGAGAGGTGCTCTGAGCTGAACGAGCTACTGAATGCAAAATGCTGCTTTGCAAATCTTAATGGTAAAGAGAAATTCAGGAAAAGGTCTCAGAAACAGTGGGTTT
The DNA here is from genome assembly GCA_025331215.1 of Actenoides lindsayi. Taxonomy (NCBI): domain Eukaryota; kingdom Metazoa; phylum Chordata; class Aves; order Coraciiformes; family Alcedinidae; genus Actenoides; species Actenoides lindsayi. Next base: position 70,372 of record WTSP01002106.1, read on the forward strand.
CTGGGCATCTCTAACATCACTAAGAAAATTTGCATCAAAGTCAGCAGGAGTCTTTTCAGAGCGTAATGACCTGTGCTTGATTTACAAACTTGGTATTTAAACTGTTTCTTTAGCACAAAAATAGAGAGTATGTAATATTACAACTGTAATAACAAGTAAATAGATGCAAAATCTGCAATGTTGTGTCTATCCAGTTCAGAGCGCGTAGGAAAACGTTGATTATGTAGAATTGTTCAGTGTGTTATCCCACAAAGTCCCAGGCAGAAATCCTTTGGGCTGTGGCAGTGGTGGAATGAACACACTCTGCTGCTGAGTAATGATGTTGAACGACACCTGTAAAATCAAATGAAAAAGGTATAGTTCTTTCAGTAGGAAATGGAGTATGAAATGATGCCTTAGGTATATGGTGTGATCCTGCTGTCCTGCTTTAGGAGGCTCCAATAGTCAGGAGGGATTTCTTCTGCATGTGGATGTCTCTGGCAGATCTGTGGGTGAGGCTGGGATCTCTGTTGGGGGCTATCTCCATAGGGTCACGGTGATGAGCTGGGCATTTGCTGCACAGTTTGAAGTAAATGTGCCCGTAAGCACCATATATTTTTCCTAAAATCCAGTGTTACTCAGTCACCCCCCCATCATCTTTTTTTTTTTAATAAGCTTTGCAGCTTTTGTATACATTTTACTCATTGTGGTTAAAAAGAGGTGGAAATAAGGCAAATGGCAAGAAACTGTTGGTTACAAAAGCTTGCTAGAATAATAATATAAAAAAGTAGCCTAGGAAAAAATGTTTGATGTGGATTTCTCCAATATTCCCAGCATTGTGCAGAATCATCCAAGTACAGCCAGTTTTTAAAAGTCTGTTATTGCTATCCTGACATAAAAGCTAACAACTAAAAAGTGAAGTCTGTCAATAAAGGGAGAAAATTTGTAAGTAGTAATCAAAAAACAAGGGAAAAAAAAATTAAGTCCTTGCTAATGATATTCCATAATTAGGTCTCCTTAATGGAAGGGTACAATAATCTATTTAACTGTAACTGTAGTTTGTTGTAGTGTATTATGCCTTATTGTGTTATGTCTCCATAATGACAGAGCCTGCGTTACTTTTGTAATACGTTCTTCTCAAGAATGTATTAAAAAAAAATTATCAGATTTAAAAAAAAATAAAAAAAATCTCTTTTTTCAATTTACTAGACACTTATGTATTGCCTTGGGAAGTTTTTCCTTATTCTTTCTAACAGGACTGATGTTTTGATCCTTTGATGGAAGGGGATATTGTACTGATGTCCTCAGTTATGCAGCAAGTTTTTTGGCCTTAAGTGTTTTCAAGTATATGCTGCTTTTTAATGGTTTAGCCTTGACTGGCAGGCCTTATGTTGAGATGTTCTTTATCTACAGACTAATTAAACTAAATCATATACCATCTGTGTCTAGTTCAATTAAAATGAATTGGACAGATTGACCTTCTTAATACTCTTCAAAGCGTGTTATTAGTCTGTTCAGTCCCTTCAAGATAACATATTATCTCTCAAGACAATACTTACTTGAAAAAAAGTTAGAAAAAATGCCAATCTGCATAACTAAAATGAAATAAAAATGTGGCATCTCCTTCTCTGGAGACTTTCCAGACCTGTCTGGATGCATTTCTATGTGATCTACTCTAGTTTTGTCCAGCTCTGGCTGGGAGGTTGGACTCGATGATCTTTGGAGGTCCCTTCCAAGCCCTCCCGTTCGGTGTGATCTGTCCACATAGATAACAAATGTAAAACCAAAGTCAGTGGTAAACCCCTGTGAAGTTACATCAGGTGTAAGTGGGAATTAACAGCCACGTTAAAACATACATGCAGCTTCTGCTCATATAAGCTTAGAGCTGGGATCACGGCATGGGGCGATGGAGTGCTCCGTGAGCGAGGGTGATGTCCTCATGCCTGGCAGAGCATGAGGTCTGGGAGGAAGCAGAGAGATGCTCCCCTGCTCTACTCTCTCCTGCTCAGCCTCTGAAAGCCCCAGGGCTGCCAGTAGCCAAGCTGGCCAGGTTGGAGGCCCTGCCTGTAGCCTGCAGTCACCTCTCAGGTGTGTTGGTCTCCTCAGGGCCTCAGAACTGAAATTTCTCATCTAGAGTTATGGTAGGATTTGAAGTGTACTTCAGGTTGCAGTTCCTGTCTAGGTTTGTGTGTGCTACCCCAAGGTCTCATTCAGGTTTCAGCTTGTACCTCCTTGTTTTCACGGCTCTTTTTTCTCTCCTTTCCCTCCAGATTTGTTACCTCCTCCATTTATCAGCTTCCCCGTGTCTAGTTCAAAGGTACTTTCAGTCTGGGATTCTGCATGGTCATTTCTCTGAAAATCTAATAAAAGTTTCTAATGAGGTCTGTAGTTTAGGATTTGTCATCTTTGACTACTAAGCAATCTTTGACACGCTTCTTTTATTTGCTTCTTCCCCAGCTTCTATTCTTTCAGGTCTTTGCTTTTGAGGTGTTTTTTTGTTGTGGGGTTTTTTTTTTCCCTAACTAGTGTTCATTTTCTTGTCCCATAGCTGTGCTTCCCCTTCTCCCCTTTTCACAGAGCTCCCACAGAGCTTCTGCCCTGACCCTTTTCCTCTCCTTTGGTGTCACTACTGGAGGTGGCACTTTGGCATGGTTTGCACTATGTTCATCGTGATGGCATCAGCATTTTCTCCGCTCCCAATGTTTTTCTGATGCTCAGAAGTTTGTTTTCAGAGCTCTTTGGGGAAGTGAGAATTTCTTGTACCGAGTGTTAAAGGACCAGTTGTCTACAAACAATATCTTTTAGCACAGATACAACATTTTACTTGGCTAACAGACACAATGCTTCATGTGTCACGACTCGAGAAATGTTCTCTGCTTGGTGTAAAATGAGGAGACGTGGAAAATCTTTCATTATTTTTGTATTTCCTGTGTAATTTTTCAAGTGAGAATTAATAGTGTTGAATTAATCTATTACATCTGTGCTTTAGATAGCTGCTGAAATTTTAAGCCTATTTAAGAGAATTCTGGGCATCTTTTCTTGAATAGATAGCAAAAGATAAAATCAATAAAGCTGATGAACTGCTGATTTTTTATATCCTGCCTCCGCTGACATCGACGATTGTATGTCAGAGCTCTTAGCCTCTCTGTAATAAGGTAAACTATGATTTTTATTCTGCTACTGTTCTCAAAGGGATTTACTTGATTGGACATTGATAGTGGCATTTTCCTTAAGTTCATTTCCGTGTTTGTTTCCTATCTTTGATGAATTAATTAAGCTTTTTAACACAATAATTTATCCTCATCATTCACTTGAGCCCTAACTCTCCTCTCATATCATTTGCCTTTACAGCAACTCCTCTTCAATACAAAGCCACTATTTTTCCCTTCTCTGTGCATGCAGATGGTGTTTCATTTCTTGCTGGAAGTTGCCTCTGCAGAAGATGCTGCCAAAGTATCTTCATTAACTAAACTGGCAGAAGTTTTGAGCCACCAACCACCTTTCCTTCAGATGATAAAATAATTTTGCCTGGTGAATCTTTTAGTTTTTTGTTTGTTGGGTTTGTTTTGGTGGACTTCAGATTCTTTTGAAGGCTTCTTTTGTGGTGTGGGGACTGGAGTGTGCTACACATCTTGTCAACAGCAATGAATTCTTTGAGATTCTGCTAATTACATCGTTTGTAGTTCACACAGGAGAAGGAGTGGAAAAAAAGATGGAAAAGGGAGTGACATATACAACCAGTTTTTGTTCTCCAGATTCATTTGTTGTAAACAACTACCCAGCAGACTTAAAATGCTGTCTGTCTTAAGCAAACTGTTCTTTAACAGCGTGGTTGAAGCTAGAGCACCTTGTGAGCTGAGCTTCTTTACTGTGTTGGGATTTCCTTTGGGGTATTTCACTGTCCTGACCTTGCATAAACCTGCTTCATCCAGCATATCCTCTATAATTACATCCTGAGATGCTGTGACTGTACAATAGTATTCCACAATTTTCTTTGAAACATATTTAATGATATTTTACAAGAAATTTAATTCTTCTGCGGAAAAGAAAAAAATTGTTTGTTTGTGATACCGAACAACAGAGAAGACAAAATCATTCTTGCAGGCTGTTTGGGTGATTCAGTGAAGGCCAATGGAGCATCTATGAAATACTTTCAATTGAAGTTTGAGATTCATCATCCTGCAATAAAGAGGAAAATTTAATTTCATCGTCAATACGTAAGATGAAAATTTAGTAAAGCTAGAAGTTACTGTGAGTAAATTGAGTTTGAATTCATTAAGAACCTAGAAACAATCAAGTCGGTAATGAAACGGTAGCAAATGCAAAAGCAGGCTTTTAATATTAGCACAGATTTTGTTGGGCTTCTTGCCTGCTGCTTCTTACTGCTACCTGCTTACTTTCCAATTTTTAGGCTGATTTTCTAAGGAAACTGCATATGGCTTGGCAGGACACTCAGTCCACCCTGCAGCTCGCTCTTTGTGACTCAAACCAGGTTACACCAATTCATTCCTCTGATGGCTTCTATCTCCAGACTGTTCCCCCCCCCAGGCAGAAATTTGGTTGTCTGATTTATTTTTTTGCTGTGCTGAGGGATTCCTGATGCTCCTCGGTCCTGTGCCCGCTGCGAGGGGTAGGTGGTGGTGTGGCACTTGGCATTCATATGGCACCTCTCACAAGCCTTCCAGGCACTCCACAGTCAGCAGAGCTCTCCCATGTCCCTGCGAGATAAGCACCTCTTAACACAGGTACTAGACAAATTAGTAGTTAGACATAGAGAAAATAAGTCCCGTGTGGATCGTACAGAATGGGACAGAGTTCCCATTCTCCTGATCTCATATCTATTCTAGACCTCCCCCGTGTTGCCCAGCATGTGTGCCTGTAGCTCTCTTTCCTTGCACAAAGCACTGTGAAAATAAATGCTACTGGCTTCTCATCCTCAGGAAATGTTTCTGAGGATGGGGTTTTTCCTTTTAGAATTGGAGATGGGGAGAATAAATTTGCTAATCAAGAAGAGACCAAATCTCTTCCTTGGTAAGGGCTCCATTTGGGTTATTATCGGGTGGTATTTCCAGCATTTTTTTTTAAGGCCATGTGAGCAGATTGTATGTTTGAAAGATATTGAATATTTAAAATGAGCGTTCCGAGATGTTCTGAATTCTCAAGGGACAGATTAATAGCATCAAGCTAAAATATTTCAAAATAAGAAAGTTATATTCCAATGAGTTTTCTACCTACTTAAAATAACCCAGCTGTGAAACTGGAAGTATGTGGTACTAAGTGTTCTTTGTTCAGAGTTTAAAAATAATTCAAAACCCCAGAGATCTGGAAGCAGATGTCTGTGCTTCAGGATTCATGAGGCCCCAACAATGGGAATAGCTCATTGTCAGCATACTGATTTCGTATTCATGTGGCACCCATTTATTCACAGGAAAGTTTCTTTTTTCCCCACTGGTTAAAGCGTAGTTTCTAGAGATAGGGAGTTTGGTGGTGGCTTTTTTTTCCACTTGTTCTATGTGCTCAGGCTAATTTCTGTTCCAGTCTGATTCAGCCTTCCCAGATACAGAATAGGCATCTCAGCCTTTGGACAATGAGGTTATTTCAAAACGTTAAGAAGCCAGTGGAAGTCATTTGGGGACCTGTCGTCCCTCAGCCCACCCAGCACTGGCAGGGCAGGATGGCAGTGACAAACGGAGGCAGACCCCCACGTGTCTGGAAGATGCCATCTACCTGGGGTCGCGCAAGGTCCGTGAAGCGATCACCTGCAGACTGAGTGCGACTGAGGCTCTGCTGTTGGCTCTGTATGCACTAAAAACGTTAATTGCCTCAGCTAACGGTGGGTTTTGCACACAAGTGCCCGGTTCAAGCCCAGTGCATTTGCTGGATTGTTGCACGTACGCTGTAGCAGAGGGTAAAGAAGATAGGAAGCTGCCCTTCCCAGACTTGTTCCACGAGCCTGCCATCTCCAGTTTTCTTGCTCTGATTTTACCATCTCTTATTTCTGGTCTTTGTTCCTTTGTCATGTTTTTTTTTTTTCCTCTAACAAAATGCCCCTCTTGGAACTGACATTACATTTCTAAACAGATCTTGCTGCTTTAACCTGCAGTTACAGAAATTAATTACCGTTTTATTCCATTGACTGCTTGTTTTAAACTGTTCATTTCGCGACGCCGTGAGCGTGATAACTGAACTGATAAGATCTGAACACAAATACATGTTTAATCGGCACGCATGAAAGAAAGCTTTAGGGTAAAGATTTAACATGAAACCTTCCTTTTTCATTAGCAGTAGAATAAGTAATACTTTCCTGGAGTGTTTTTCATCCGTGGCTTTTCTTGTTCTTTTTTTAACCTGCAGTTTATGTAAAGACAGTGCTAATTGTATGTGTTATCCTCTGGAGGGGAGGTTTTTAAACAGGTAATCTTAGTTAAGAAGCATTCAGCATTCCTTTTCAGGCATTATTTCAGTCTGTGTATTCAACATCTCTCTGTTTAGCAGAGAAAGCTTTGGTTTAGAAGTACCCACCTGATTCACAGTGTCTTTGATTAGACAGCCACGAGAACATTGTCCTGTTGTTTTTAATATAGTTGCTTAGTACAGTCTGGAGGCAGGCTGAGAATAAACGATTATTTAATTGGGTAAAATTAATGATATGTCATTTTTTTTATTTTTTTTTTTCAGGGAAAAACTTGAGTGAATCTCAAAGAAAAGCAGGTAGTGAGGTGTAAAGCAGCTTCCCTGCTGTTGTGGTTCAGACTTCTTTACGAGCCAGGCAAATGTTGGATGCCGAGGCTGGTGGAGAGCCCAGGGCAAAGCTGTCCCTTGTCCCCCTCAGTGAGGCTGTGGGGCTGGGGCAAGGGTGGGTCGTTGATGGAGAGGTGCAGCGTGGCATTGATGGGGGGTTCCTGCTGTCACCTACAGGGGTGGAAGGAGCAGCTTTATCCTGAGCACAGCTCTGATGGGTTTTAGTCCAAAGGGGACCTGAGGACATCTCATTTTTACCTACTGCTTATTTTTGGGAAAGGTTTTTCTGGGGAATCAGCACTACATGTCCTAAAGGATGTAGGTAGAGCACAAGCGTAGGTCTCACTAATCCCACAGTATATTGGCTTTGTTTTATGGATTTGGAGGCTGATAATTTTACAGGAAGTGGATTGCTTATTCTCTGTACTGTAAAATCAAAGCTTTTCAGATGTTGCTGTAGTAACCTGTAGTTAACCTGCTTTCTGAACCCTTCCCAATTTCGACCATGGAGTACATTCTATAGGGGCCTGACATTGTTTAAAAAACAAAAGGTCCTGTAATATTACTTCTTTTATGAGACACTAGAACGTATCTGCAGTGATGGTGAGTGTTGGTTTGAAAAGCTACTATTCATTGGCAGACTAAATGAAAATTATAAATGTTCAGGTCAATAAGAAGGTTGAGCTGCATCTGGAGCAGAAGCCATAAGTAAGTAGTATATATACTGACAGAGTATCTGGGAGTAAAAGGAAAAATGATAGTCTGATTGGATAAAGTCACTCTTACAACTTTAAATCTATACTTTATTAGCCACTGTCACCATCCCTAGCTCATGAGCAGAGATAAATGTGATACATCTGAAATGCTGGGCAGAAGATGGAGTGCAGTAGTGTAACCATGTCATATATAATATGAAAAAACAAGTCCACAGCTGCTGGGCTTTAATATCTCTCCATCCTTCATGCTGCTGGAGTTTCACATCTGCAGCAGTTGAGAATTGCTCCTCTTGCAGTGATCTGTTGGGTGACACTTCAGTTGTTTTTCCTTTGTTATCGAAATTGCAGTATAATACCACAAGCAGGAATGAGAGAAGAGCAAATCTGACTAATGATATCTGTATTTAGTCTGCACAATAAGTGACTCAGCGGTCTTAGTTGCACAGATAAATGTCATATTTGATCAAAGGTGGTGTGATTCTGTCTCTTCTCTTTCTCTTGGTTGTAGGTATTTACTAGTTTGCTGATACACAGGACAGCCAGGTGCATAACTTAAAATCTTTGCACAGTAGTTCAGCGTCTTCCAAATTAAATTTTGTTATTAATTAAAAAAAAAGAAGGTGGGAGACCTTGATTTTCCTTTTTTTTTTTTTTTTTTAATTTATTTTTGGAGGTTCTAGAACAGCAGTTACTTGAACACTCTTTCAGAAACCCACAACATGCTCTGTTGGTATAGCTTTTGCTTGGAGAATCTGATGTGGCATATCAAAACCCAGGTTTGCTGTGACCTTTGAAACTGCCCAGATGACACTGTAAGAAAGACTTCCACTGGGTCTGGCATTAGCTAATAAAATAAGTGAATTCTGCTGGACTGAGTTGTGCTGTTTTCTGTAGGATGCTGTATTTTGGAGTGTCAGATGATTGGCAGGCTCAAAATTTATTTCAGAAAATAAAAATATGATTACTATGATAATTAAACAGCTCAAAAATGGTTTCGTAGAACTTTAGAAAGAGAGAGATCATATAATATAGGGACGAGAATCTGCCTGCCTCTGCATATGGAAAATAGTCTGTTTGTTTTGGGGGCTGCTCCATTAGAAATAAAAAACACTGTAGAAAGGCAGTGTAGAGCAGTATTTATACTTTGCGTACTTAAACTTTTATTAAGCTGTGATAAAAGCTTTTCTTTTAGTGTTGTATTGCCGTCGCAAAGTAGCCTCATTTGTCGTGCCTGACATGAAATATGTAAAAAATAACAATAATAAAAGGCGACCTTGCTCTGTCATGCTTAAAGTAGCTGTGGGAGTTGAATGGAACGAGACTTGATAAATTAATGATGCTAAGTGCTGAAGGAAAATGGAAAAGTGATGAATGTAAGTAGAGAGGTGCCAACCTTTAATATTGTGATTGACAAGCCAGGCACATAGGTAGTGGCAGAAACTGTGGGCAAGGATATAAAGCAATGAATGAATTTAAAGCAATTGGGTGAATTTGGGACTAATAGAGACACATTTGTTTTGGTCACTTTTAAAAATATGTTTACTTTAGGGAAGGTAATATGATTTTGAAAATATTTAACAGATTGTTTGGGTTTTTTATCTTGTAAAAAATGTGTTATATTTTACTGCAAGTCAAATTGGAATTTTTCTGACTGACACCTAATTATGAAACTCTTATTTTTGTTTAAACTGTAAAATTCTCCATAGTGACTGTTACTGGGCATTATAGCTGGCCATAAATCTCATAGAAGGGCAATGCAAAGTGTTCCAACTAAAATCTAAGGGAATTATCACATGGGCCTGATCTTAACTGAACGTGGTTGTCCAGAATATGGGAAAGAGGTTAAGATGTTGATTATATCTGAAAAAAAGATATTTTATTTTTGTACCAGGTATTGGTTTTTTTACTTGCATAGCTCCTCCATGAATTTGATGGACATGCCATAAATCTGATTAGGACTGTAGCAGCCACGTCAGGCTTAGTCCTACATCTTCATACGTTCTGTCTCTTCACTGCGTGAAGTTCACAGATTTACTTCATGCTGCTTTTTTCAAGAGGCACCAGGTACTTAATGTTAGTCTTGAATCAGGGGGACTGCAGGACATTTTGCACCATAATTGTAGCTGTGTTGTGCAAAGCACACAATCCATGGACAGCACATTGAGTACAGAACTATGTCTACTTGATGCAATACTGTTTTAAATTTTTATTTATTTTTGTGTGTGTGTGTGTGGGGGGGAGCATTTAGTGTAAACCTGAAATTCATCAATTAATATCTTTTTATCAAAAATCAAAGGCCCAGTGAAGAGCAATGTATGAAATATATTTCTCCTGAATATGAAATTCCTAATGTAAACTGTAACAGAAATATTTACCCAAGTATTAAGCAAGTTCACGCTGATCGCATTATATTGCCATCTAATAGCTTAGATTGTGCACACCGCAGAAGTGTTATCTGAAACCAGTTGTTTTCTTTCAAATGTGAAAGTTCATCTCGAGGACATCTGTTGTTCCCTTGCTTTTGTTTCCTATAATGGTGAGGGGAGGGTTTCTGTAATTTTCTTAAGGACTCTCAGATACATCATGTAATTTTTGGCTGCCAGGTTACAAATATTTGCTTTGCATTTACGTTTTTCCATGTTTTGCCCTTCAGATGATCTATTATGGAAGGATTTTTCTTCCCCATTTTTACATTTTGTTGTATCTTCAACTAAAAAAATACGTTGAAGTTCCTCCAGCTGCTTCTTCCTAGGTCGTGAATGTCCAAATTGTTGCCAAGGTGGCCACTGTAGAAGGAAAGATGTGCATTGTACTGACAGCATGCATTTTCCTGGGATTCTACTGGCACATCACTTGACCAGTGATGGCAAAACTGGTTTTCAAAGGGTTTTTTTTTTTCCTTTCTCTGCTCCTCGTGTCAGTCTTCTACCTGTTTATCTTATCAAGTTTTTCTTTCTGCAGGATTAATATTATGCAATTCCATTTGTACCTGGGATTAATTTTAATAATTGTTTTTGATGCAGCCTTACAAAAGCTTAGCTAGAAAAAGCCTATGCTAATCTCTATACTGGGATTAGAGAGGAAGACCAGTTTCTTTTCTTCTTCTTTTGAAACATTATGCTACTTGCAGATGAATGGAAAAAATGCATCCCTAGGTGCCTGCTTTGTCATCCTCGATTAAACGTTGCATTGTATTACCTTTTATGAATGCAACTTGAGATCTTTCCAATTTTTTTTTGTCTTCCATAGCTGTATCAGTCTGCAGAGGTCCCAGCTAAGGACTGTCTCAAAGTGGTACAAGATGAAATGAGCAGACAAGTGTCCAGCCTGACTTGCCTCATGGTTGGCAAATTAATTACAGTTGTAATCATCCCAGTATGTGGTTTTTGACTGCATTTGGTAAACCCAGGATGAAGCTAAAATGACACAACTTTTTCTCCTTTGCTAAGAGAATGGAAAAAAAAAAAAAAAAAAAAGCCATTCTTTATTTTTCACTCTTCACTTGTTTGGCTGTTGCTCTTAGATGTACATTTTCTCTATAAAATGGAACTAGTAGTACTCAAGAGGATCAACTTTAACATTAATGGGTGGCAAACACAGCAACGTTTAGGACACCGTTAATTTGCAGCGTCTGGGCACGTTGATGCCAAAGAGGAGGAGGAGAGAGAAATGAATGCAGAAGATTCTTACTAGACCTGTAAATCTGTCATATACCAGGCGTGTTTGAAAGTTGGGCTTTGTTTTGTTAGCTTATGTTACCAATTACAAGGACATAATATTTATAGAGGTTCAGAGTGTCTAAGTGCAGGTATTTGCCTCAATGCTTTCTACAGCTACAAAATCTTCATAGTCAGAGGCTTCCCAAAGGAATGTTCTTATCCACAAGTGATTTCTGAGAAATAAAAAAGGAGAAGACTAAACTTGTCTTCCCTTCATTGGAAATACCCTGCCAGCAAACCGCTTCTGTGCAGGCTTGCTTCCAAACGAAAAGCCTTCAGTGTAATGTGGGAAGCTCCTTTGCCATCAACAGCCTTGAGGAAAATGCTCTCGTTAACAAAGAGGGAAAAATGCATATTACTGAAACTTGTCCCTGGAATGCTCTCAAGGTGATGGGCATACTCAAAATACCTAGCTAGGAGATGATGTTGCAATGTTACCAAGTGGTTTGGTGAAGCCTTTCTGTGTTTCCTTTTATTTTATTTATAATTTTTTTTCTTTGAGCAGTGCAGAGTTAATTGCCAGATATTAAATATTTATGGATTTTATTACTATTCATTGCTAAATGCTGTAAGGTCTTTTCCTGAAGATGTCAAGACTCATTCAGCCTTAGGAGCAAAAGCAGAGATGGCAGGCAGGAGGAAATTCTCCTTTCAGGGCTTCAAGCACTGCAGCTTGCCTTTCTTCTTACGGGCTTACAACGGTCCTTATTTTGTTGAGATTTTTGATTAGAAAACCTCAAAAGGGTCAGATTCTGCCCACGGGACAGAATATTTGTGTCAGTTCTTATTTTTAATCTAAGTGTGCCCTCAACTGTGGTCACAATGAAGCACTTTTCTGCCCAGGCTGTAGCATCGAGTTTTGCATTTAAATCACAAATAGTGCTGGCAAATGGTGGAGAATCAAGAGGCTGTGCTAAAAGCCTGTTGTTCTTCCAGGGGTTTCTTGTGCACCGTTAACTTTTTCTTCAAGTTTCAGTGTTGTTTTCTGAATTTTTAATCAGCTAATAAATAGCAGCAGCTACAGTGCTAGGGAAAAAAGTTACGGGTCGGACAGCTTGGCTGTGATCTCTGCCATCGTAAGGTCAGGATTTGAGTACAAAAGCTATTGCCAGAGCATCTTGCACATTCACTCTTAGCTGCCTGTTTATAGGGTTTTTTACTTTACTCAGAGGAGGAGGTTTAGTGACTTTTGCAAAAGCAAAGATACTGACTTCGCTATAGAAAAAACACCAAACTGCTCTATAAATACTACTGAGTCGTCTCTCCCTTCCTTGGGCTGCAGATTTTAATGTGCTTGAATTACTTTTCTGAAAAAGGGTTATTTAGACATATGGAAAAACATCTGTCCAAGGCATAAATAAATAGTGTTTCGGTGGTTACGCAATGTGAGAGACCATTCAAGGGCTCTGTACCTTAGTGTCTACCATGATAGGATTCTGGCTCCGATCTCTTGAAAGCAGCATTTTTCACATTGAGGTGTAGAGTTCGAGATAAATGTGTTTGAATCCAGTCTTCAATCAATACTGGAGTTTGTATGTACGGTCATTCCGTGGGGATTTTATCTCCAGAGAACAAAGTTCTGCCCAGGTTGTGAAATGTCTGCCTAGTTTCTCTGTGCAACTTCTGAAAAGATAGCTGAGATGAAGAGCAAAAATGAGATGGTATGATTAAATTGTGCATATTTTACACTCCTGTCTGCCTTTATTTTTTGTTTTTGGTGGTTAATCAATGTATACTGTATCAGGCAAAAATTAGTAACTTTGAAGAGAGTTTGCTTGGGTGTTTTCAATTTGTCTGTCTCTTAATAAAATTTGTCAAATGGGGAGCAACAGGACACCTCTCAAGTTCCTGTATGAGGGAGCTGCTGAGTCATGGAATGGACTGATTTTTGAACCAGAAACTTCTCAGGCTTTTCAAAAAATCTCTGGTTCTGATTTTGTGCATGATCAGCATGGTTTTGCCATTATACCAAAATAACCAGATGCTTAATTTTCTAATGGGCGGGGGGGGATTACATAAATAAAAAACACCTTGTATGTGATTTTTTAATTTATTTTCTTTTTTTTTATGTAAGTGTTAGGAAAAGGAACATAAAGACTTTCTTTATAAACAACAGAAATTCAAGTATACTATTGGGCTTGCATTTAAATGAGCTGTTGAGCTGTGACAGAAGGAACTGGATAATGCTGACAAATGCTAAGTTCTTGCACTGTGACATTTGTCATGGCTTCAAGGCTTCTTTGCAACTCTAGTTTTATTTCTATGTGTACCTTTCCACAGCTGTTGAGCTTCATCCTGCCGTCTTTTCTGGAGTGGTCAAGTCCTGGATTGCAGCGTTTTGTGTGTGAAGTGGTTTTGGTATTTGTGATTTGGGGGTCTGTGATGAGAGGGGACACACAGAAATTAGCATTTAATGTAAAACACTTTGTAAACTCAGTAGAGAATGCAGAAAGCTCTGCCAGTGGATGACTGAGAGCACACAAGAGAGGAATCCTTTACTGTAAAGATGCATGAAGTTAATGGTCTTTTATTTTTTTCTTAGGAAAATCAATACATAGAAAAGAAGATTAAGAAAATAAAAATAACAAGGTGTTTGTGCCAGTACTTAGCATCTCTCTTTTACTTCAGGTTGAGCTGTGGAGTGTGTAATACCCTGGGACAGACAAACCTCCCTTTGTATTTTGGGTTTCATTTTCACTGTTCAGGAAACACCCTCCCGCAGTACTCGGTTTCCACAAACAAATCTGTACAGAAGTTAGTGGGGTTGGCTTAAATTTTGAACCATATGTTGATGTATATGGATATTACATCCTCCTGTTTGGTAGCAATACAGCCAGACATAGAAAAGTCTTTCCTTGGAAGTGTACTGAAGCGTACAGATGCTGCTGTGGGCGGTGGGAAGGAGACAAGGTGCTATGTAAATAAGTGGGTAAGGGTTTAGTGAGAACATGTAAAGTGTGCCTTTATAAATTGGTGGGTTCTTCCGGTAGCACTCACCAGTTTAGAGGGGAAAACAGAGTTCTGCAATGTGAGGAGGAGTGGGAAATGTAAACCAGTTGTTACTCAGGGCCTCCCAGATGGAAGTATCTCAGAGGCAAGGAGAGCTGCTTAGCAAGCTGCATCATCAGTAGCTATGTTCACAGCACCACTGCTGCTTCACTCGAGAGTTTTTTGACAAATCAGCACATCTGTATGTTCCTAAATCTGTCACTTAATAGTGCTAAAGACCTTAATTCAAACCGCATGAGACAGAACTAACTGAAAGCAGGTTTGGCTTTACAATGAAACCTTGATCTCCTTCCATTTTTGCTGTTGTCAGCAGCCGAGAAGTTTGGGGTCACAAAGATGCTTTCTTCAGCCTTGACATGCTAACAGTTAACTTGACTTATGGCTGGGGTAGCTTCTGAAGGGGTGTTTGGAGTCATTCCCATTTTCCACTGTATTCTTGGATAAATGTGTAGCATTTTCTGTGTGAATAGTGTTTAAGCTACAACAAATGTCAGACTGTTTGACCTGCTACCTCTGCCCTCTGGGTTGTTGCTTTTACAGAGAAAGGAGGGCACTGCAGGTGAGGTTACTTTTCAGCCTTTATCTCATTTCATCTTCTAAGTGAAAGAAAGAAGGATAGTATGAGCTCCAGCCAGGGGTAATGGGAAAAAGATACTGAAGTCCTATCATCTCTAAGCATGAGCAACTTGGCCAATAATGACATTTAAAAAAACTGACAAGAAGTTATTGTACACAAAGATAGGAATGTGAAGTCATTGTCGTGCAACCTGATGCCCCACAATGCAACGAAAATGACAACATGACCTATTGATGTGAAGTCCTTCATCACGCGAACGATGCACTGCACCCAGCCATGTTTCAGCTCCATTGGAAAGCACAGAAACTATGTACTAACTTGTAATATTAAACAAATAGCTATAGTGAACCTATGAAGAAGTAGTCATACCCTTTTATACAATGGGAATTTATTTAAAAGTACTTTTTCCATCTGATCAATGTTAAACTATGTACCATAAAATGTATTCAAGCTGTGAAGGATACTCTGTGTTGAAAAGGGTTATGTCCAACAAATAAATTGACTAAGTTATAATACAAAGAATTAGATTTTTAAGCAAGGCGTACACTGCTGCGTCTCTCTTTCTAGCACTCCTTTTGAATCCAGATCCCTGGATTCCATCTCTACTGAGATGATTTATACGCTGTAACATGATGTCGAGTTGTCTCTGAACCAAAATCTGGCTCCGTTTCTTCCTAGTCATGAATCGGTTTCCTACAGGATCTTTTGTTTATGCACTTTCTGTAATTATACTGCAGTTTCTTCATTAAAAAAGAATGAAGAAAAAAGAGTCGGTAGACACCAAGTCCCTTCTGAATTTAGCTGTCCTTATAGTAATTAGTGAATTACAAATCCCTGTGAGTACAGCCATGCAGATCTTCTTTTGCCAGCTCAAGGAGTACCATTATATGCAAGAAGACCACGAACAAAAGGCAGCAATCGGAATCAGTTGATTCAATGACCACCTGTTTCGTTTAATTAAAAATAACAATTTCCTATGAATTGCAGGAGAGGGCTGAAAAATCTGCCTTTGAAGTATTTTTGAACTGTGGTCTAGTTGTTGTCCTATATTCCAGTATAGGAAGGAAAATTTCCTTCTCCATACAAGCATAGAGAAGGAAATACTTGTCTGATAATTGCCAGTATGAGTTAAATAGGACTTTTTTTTTTTCCTGTTTGTGTACCTTCTTACCTCTTCAGGTTGAGAAAGAATAGAAGTGGTCTTGGTCGCAGTGATGGAATAAGAGACTTTTGTTGTTGCTTCTGGCTGGGGTGTGATTTATTACCATGAAATAATTTCTGCGGCCCTCGAGAATCAGTCTTCATTTCTGAATGTAATCCCAGCCCTTGAACCCACGGATGAATTGGCTGCATTTTGGACTTGCTCTGCTGCAGCTGCTTTCAAATGTGCTCGTGTGGGTTTGCGAGCAGCACAGCGGTGTTTGCTCTGCTCTCTGTCTACACAAGCTCAGGGCTCTCCTACCTCTCTTATCTCTGAAATCCCTCATGAATTGAGCCTGCTCTCTTCTCCTGCATTGCCTCCCTGCTGTATGGTCTGGAAGAGGAATTCACATAGGTTCTGTTACCTGTATTTTCGTTTAATCTTTGTTTTCTTATCCCACCGCTGGCTTTATTATTGTAGAGCTGAATGCAACTCTGCTTCTAACACCTACCTGCATGTGAAGGTGTCTGCCTGGTTTCCCATCCTGCAGATGTCAGGGGAATGAATGATTTCTCTTGAGTTATTCCTTCGAGACGCTCCAAACAGTGAAGCTGCAAATCCTGCCCGGAGGTAGAATTCCTGGAAAGAGTCAGTGTGTTAAGTTCTTGCCACGTAAGAAGGCAAGACTCTGTCATCCCTCTCCTTCTCCATTGCAGGAAGACGCTCTTAATACCTATGTGTCAGCCTATGGAAGGTTATTTCTTGGGTGCTTCTCGGTACCTTTGGAGTTGTATGGAGTCTTGCAGCTGGGGAGGAGTAGCCCCACGAAGCAGTGCAAAACCCAGCTGATCTGTAGTTGGCTCTGCTTTGAGCCAGGGGCTGTGCTCGGTGGGCTCCAGAGGTCCCTGCCAGCCTCAGCCCCTCCTGTGATCGTTCTGACTCTTCAGGCAGTAGAAGTTTTGTCTTGTATTGTACTTTACTGAAAGCAACAAAACTTTTCAGCTCTGAAACTCTGAGAGTGGACATGTTAAAAAAAAAAAAAAAAAGTGTACATTTTGTAACAAAAAGTGATATGATTTTAATCATTCCCAAGAGTCTCAGATTCTTTTTGCTTTCCCTCTCCCATGTACACAGCCTTGTTCAGTCAGGGGAGAACAAAGCTGATGACCAGTTAAACAAGGAATTTTTGCTGTTTCTTGCTTCTGGACTCTGATCATAGAAGCCATGTTTTAAGCCCTGGAAGTTATTTCCAGTAGAAGCATCTGGCTCCTTGGCTCTCACAGCTCCTCAGGGCTGAAGCTGCTTTCTCAAATTAAGATGCCGTGCAGATCACCCACCGGTATTTTTGTTGTCTCAGGAGGGAAATAAATAGCAAACAGAAGAAAGTCACTCACACAGACACGGTCTTTGAATGGGATCTGAGATACTGTAGTCATGGTTTGGAAGGTGTTTAGAAAAGCTGCAGTCTGAAGACTTTCATAAATTAATCGGAAGTTTGCCTGAGGACAGCGTGGGATGAGTGTGGGATTTGGCTCCATACAGACCAAAACATTCTTAAATTATTCTTAAATGTGTTTTATTAACTCGGTATTCACTTGGGGAAGTTAGAGCTGCTTTGAGTACAATATATGTGGCACAGATTGCAGTGGTTTTATTGATCTGATAGAGCGATGTTCCTTACGATCCCTAACTTAAAGACATTTGGAGGGGGACAAAGAAAGATGTAGGATTCAGCGTTTCTCTTGCAGTAGGCAATGTTTAAAGGTTGTGTATTAATGTGAGGAAAACAGACCCTCCAGTCTTCTTGGGCTTTTCTATGGGTGCAGAGGAACAGTGGTGTCTCTTGTAATGATATGTGTACGGTTTTGCATATATTTAATGTATTGTCTCCTCTTTTGTTCTCAATAGAAACTGAAACAGTGCCACAATTCGTGCCACTGAGGTTCAGGAAATGGGTTATTTTTTTTACTTTCTCTAAGTAGTTTGGGGTCTTTTAATCTTACTTTACTACTTTAAAAGGTATAAATTAAAGGAAATATATTTGTAAGCCTTTAGTTGTGAATGAAGAGCAATCTTATGGTGCTGCCACGGCGGCAGGAAATGGAAAGCTGGGTACATTTACATGTATTTACCCAAAATTGATCCTTGTTGTTGTAGGTCCTGATACAACCTTTGGACCTTGTGGATCATCTGCTGCAGAACTCCTTGAAGTTCTTTTTGTGATGGCAAATACAATTTTCCATTTCTCCCCAAACATTTTTACACTTGCAGTTTTGCATTTTCTGCTTCTTAATGATCACAAAAATAGCAGTTCAGATATGGAAAAAAAAACCTTTCACCAAACACAAGCAGTTAAAAAAAAATAAATTAATATTATATCCTGCCTGACACCTGGTTAATGTATATGTGTTGGTATTAATGATGGAAAACATCTTTTTTCCCCTCCCACCTTGATCACTAGCATGGGCTCTGGCACTGACAGATCTGCTTGTGATATTTATTTAAATTCCTTCCAAAAATCTCACCAGTTTGAGCTGTGCCACGTAGAAGATGCTGAAATAAAGACAATATGGCTGTAATTTCAGAGGGTTTGGTCCAGTTCTGGTGACAAGTTATTGATACTATGAAATCTGATACTATGAAAGGACTTTAACAAGTAATAATATGATCCTGCTTTGTATATAAAATCTCCCCTGAGGCAACCTCAGTGGGGTTTGTGTATTTTTTTTTTTACTTAAAAGCAATGCGATGATTTAACGCCTGCAACATTATAGTTGGTTCCGTGTTGCTATCAAGGGGAATCAGATGCTGATCAAAAGGGAGCTTTTAGAAAGCATTCAGAACTGTAATGCTCCTAAAGCAGGTTTTGTAACGTGTTAAAGCACAGTTTGACATGTGCTGCTGGTTAACCATGCGCTTTCAATTATTGCACACCCCTGTCTTTGATCCAGAAAAATTATGGAATGATTTCTCGCAGGAGGTGCTTTCCATTGCCGTTCAATAAAGGAAATGGATTCATTTGTGCTAAACAAAGAAAAAAAAAAAAGGCAGGGATGGTGGCAATACTGCTGCGGGGAGGGGCGGGGGGGGGCAAAATGTAGTTCAGTGGCAGCTCATAGATTGAAAAACGTGGGGTTTTTTAGTGAGATGCCTCCGTGTTCTTCTGCTTCCCTCTACTGGAGTGCGACCAGATCCCTGCCTGGCTCCCAGACAGGCTTCGGAGCAAATCTGAACCCCTTTTAGCAGAAACAGAGCTGGCTGGCTGGGCAAGTCCCTTCTGCAAACTCATTTGTTTATTTTTTTACCGGTTTCTGCTCCGTTTTCAGTTTTCTTTCAATAGGTCCACATAGTGCTAGTCCGTGTACAGCACGGATCTGCTGGGCAGTGGGATTCTGTAGCTCCTGGTCTCTGTATAAGCATATCTCAGCTTTGAGACTGATGAGTAATATTGTGATTTATTTTTTTTTCCGAGCTGTATGGGGTGTAGATGCCCAGTTGCTATTGATCTTTACAGGAATGCCTCACCCATATGTGTCACTACAGGCTCTGAAGCTCCAGTCCATTGTACTGCAGTTGAATTGCAGAGCTCTGGCGAGATCTCTGCCAATTTAAAGGTTTTTTCAAAGACAAGTGTTGAAATGTCTGTGATATTGACCTTTCCCATTGAATTATACTATGTTGCATTCAGTTGTACTTCAAAAAATGGAGGATTGTCTTAATAATCACAGATAATTCACTTTTTAGCATGAAAATAACATGAATTTTAATAGAGCCTGTCATTCATCACAGCTTAGCAAGCGCTTTCCCATTGCTTTCTCATTGCCTCTTTCCCCCTTCAAAATTTTGATGGATTTTGGAAACAGAAGTGGGTTTTCCCTTTAGAGTTTCATGATTAATCTATGCCAAGTTTAGTGCAAAGTTCAATTCTCTTGCAAATAGCAGCCATTATTTGGCAGTTCATCTGTCATATCCTGGCTGGGCTCCCTGTGTTTACTATGCAGTATGACTGCCAGCTATGCTTCGGGAATTATTGGAAGTTTACATTGATTAAAAGGAGATATTTGAAGAAAATTTGCAGGAGTTTACCTCTAACTCAGTAGTTTACCTCTAGCTGAAAAATACTAACAGCAATGCTATTTCCTCCATAGCACATATAACTCACTTAATGCATATTTAACATTAGGAAGTATTAAACTCTATTAACAGCTAGTAAGTTAATGGCTGTTAATATTGTCAGTAATTAGTACTGGTAATGTAGTAATGGTTACTGATATAGGTACTTATAATTAACATGTAACCCATAGACTTAGGGTAGTTCTAAGTGCACGAAAAGCTCATGTTACTACAGGGAATAAAATAAAAAGGTTTTAGCAACTATTATGGGTGTGCTGAGCTTTCTTGGATTTCTCTGTATGTTCTCGGGCTTGCCTGTGAAATAACAATGCTTTGTATCATTCAAGTTACCAAAAATAAAAAAACGGCCTAGGATTGAAACAGAAAATGGGATTAAATACTGATGAAGAGTGCACTCGCTTCTTTGGCAGCTAGTAAACATTTTTTTAGGCCCTTCTATTTGGTTCTGTTAAAGGGATTTTTAAAAAAGAAGTTTACTACGTGCAAAGTTTCCATTTCAGGAGTAGCTTTGGTATTGTTCTCCTTTGTCCTTTATGCTCTGCCTAGAATAAGTCACTTCACGTGTGCATATAGAACAATAATAACAGTAAGAATGTCCAAGCTGCTCTTTAAAAAAAATGAATACATATCGAGTTGGCATTTTCACTCAGTGATAGAAAACTAACATTTGTTACAGAAAGCAAACGATGATTCAGATTCTATACATTGAGTCACGCAGGGCTAATTTCAGAGCTTGATCCAACTTGATTTATTTATTCGTGTGACTGGTTTTATTTCACTGTTTTTTGTATTTAGGTAATTTTGTAGTTACACAGTTAGGGGCAGGACAGGAGCCTTTGCTCGTGTAGTGCTGCTTTGTAGCAAGTGCAGCAGAGTTGCCCTTACATCTCACAACACTTTTAAGCCACACACACAGCCCTGCTTAACTTAATTACCATTTGTAATCCATTGATTGAAAATTAATTGTTTGGGAGTGTTATATAATTTCAGTATAATAGACAGGTTCAATGTATTTAGTAGACATTCACTATAATAATTTCCCATGGTTCTTTCCCCTCTATATCATTACTTTATGCTCATAAATACCACTTATGTCAGATGTTAAACACAACTGTATAAATCTGTTTATTCAGCGTCTGTCTTTGAAGCTGTGGGGTTTGTCCTTCTCAGCAACAGATGTGCTTGCCAAAGCAATGTTTAAGTGTCTATATTTATAAGGCAATAAGTCCCCTTATGTCTTCTGAACAAAACAATTGAAGGAAGAATTAGCTTTGAAAACATGTTTTAAGCTCTTTGGAAGGCGTGTAGTCAGAGTGCTTCCATCAGATAACTCTTTCATAAAGCAGTATTCCCATGACCTTGTACCACAAGACCCAGTGGCTATATCCTTAATAAATTAGGAAGGGAGGCCGATGTCCCTGCACCAATGTATGTACCACTGTAAGGGTTGTGAATAAGCAACGTGCTGGAATATATCCTTCTGTAGCATGAATTGCAGAGCTGGAAAGTTTGGGGTATTTCAAGTAATATATTAAAGGTATGTCAATCTTTCTTTTTTTATTATTATTTTTTATGACCTGAGAATCTCTCCGTTTTTTCCTTCAGGATCCCAGAAGCAAGCACAAATTTAAGATCCACACGTATGGGAGCCCGACCTTTTGTGACCATTGTGGGTCTCTGCTTTATGGGCTTCTGCATCAAGGGATGAAATGTGACAGTAAGTGAAGCTTTTCTATGTTACCAGAAGGGTATTTTAGAAAGTAAGTTGAAACACTGAGTAACAGCTTCTTATTTCTTTTCTGTGGAAAATACCACTTCAAATGTCAGCTATTTATAGTGCTGTTATATTTCAAGTGGATATTTCAGTACTATACTAATATACTAATGAAAATCACCTCTGTTGCTGAGAACGTGGTATATTCAGTTTGATGTGGCTGAAGAGCCTTTTACCATGGCAGTTTTGAGAAAGCCACTTTTTGGAGTGGTCAGGTGAGCACACTATTGAAAACTGAAATTTCAGTTCAGTTAGTAGCCAAGGTCCAATATTTCCCATGTATTAATTTGTCTGGGAAGTCTCCTGCTAGAAAAATCTAATAACCAATTTAAACTTAACTCCCTTCATTGCTGATTCTGGCACAATGCTCTTGTTTTCTTAGTCATATTCCCAGCAAGTCTTCATTCTGTTTTCACTTTTTTTTTTCTCCTTGCACTTCACTAATGATATCTTTAGGTTTCAGTAAGTAGATTATTTTATTCTCTGTTTCATTCACTGTCTATAAACCCTGTTGTAAGATGGAAAGTAGCCGTCCCGTTCAGGTGAAAAACACACTGCTCTCATCTGAAAGTCTTGCCAACAGTTAAGCGCTGTAATCTGAACTCTCACTTTGCTCAGTGTTTGCAGCATAATCATGTTATTAGCTCCTCATGGCTGTCTGAACTCTTCTCATACCCACAGCCTGTGATATGAATGTTCATAAGCAATGCGTAATAAACGTCCCGAGCCTCTGTGGCATGGATCACACAGAGAAAAGAGGGAGGATTTATCTGAAAGCTGAAGTCACCGGTGACAAACTGGAAGTAACAGGTAAACAACTCATTTTGGAAATTTGCAGATTTTATATACACTGTGGGTTTATGTACCTTGGTCAAATCTTGGTGTATTAAAGCCAGTGATGGAGTGTTTCCCTTCAGGAGTTGCTTCAACATCTTGAATCAAGAAACTCTTATGAACTGGTTTTCTTAAATATAAATACCAAAATGAAAGCTGCTGCACTAGCTTTAAAACCCAGGAATATTAATTAGAAAAATCACTGTAATGTTGATTTTTTATGTAGAAGCAGCCCAGTAGGATAGCTAGCTGTTCAGGAAGTTACTCATCATCTTCAGAACACAAGAAATGCTCTAAACTTTCACCAGCTGAGGAGTTGTTTCCTGCATTTCAGAATATTTGATAAACAAAGGCAACTTGGATTCCATCCCAAATATTACTCCCAGTGAGTTATAAAATAAGATGATAAATTACCACATTCTGTAAGGTTAAGGTTACCAAGATGGAGAAGTGGGAGAGAGAGGAAGGAAAGAGAGGGTGGCAGTTCATTTCCATGGAAGTGTTTCTCTCAGGATTTATGAGCAAGCTTTGGTTATACAAACATGCACCCACACCCCTACCAATCCATTCCAAGTCTGAGTTGGAGAAGAAAATCTGGAAAATGTATTTTGCAAGTTGAAGCACTGTTTTGTCCCCCTAAATAGACATGTAATAGGTTGTTTAGCTCCAGCAGAACTGTCTTGGGCTGTATCAGAGTGGAGTTTATCACTCAGCATCTGCATGAGAATCTGTATTTATAGAGTGTTATGTTTGTCTTTCAATTTTAGCTGGGGTCAACTAACAATTAGCGTGCCCAGTATCTGAAGTGTAAAGTTGGTACTGAACCTTTTTATTGATTTTTAGTTTGTTGAGCACCAATCTGCAAAAAATTGCTCTTTGCTCATCAGACTGCAGTGTATTCAATCAAATGGAGAGCACAGGGCAGGAATTAGGATGTACAACAGTGAAATAAGGGAAGGAATAACAATAAATTTTGCTCATTTTTTTTTTTAGTGGAAGCAAGGCTGTAAAGCAAATTAAATTCTAAAAGAAACTCAGGTTTTTATGGCTCAAAACTTTAAGGAAATTCCAAATATGTAGTAGTTCTAGTAACTAAAACCAAAATAAGTGTGATATAATGTAGGAGATGGAGTAGAAGACACTCATAACACACAAATTCTGCAATGCTTTTACCTCAGGGAACTGGATTGGTTAGTGTGTCATCACAGGTTGATCAACACTGCTGCTTCAGTGGGGAAAACTTAAAGGCCACTATTGTTAATCCATCACTCCAGATGTTCACTGATGCATCTTTAAAATTGGTGCTGCCAGAAGCTGAATTCAGTGCCCACACAAAGAAACAAGAAGAGGATACAGTGCTTTTGTCATTGCCTGTTTGGTGTTGCAAAATGGAATTAAATTCAAGGGCAAAATTACAGGGGGACAAAGTAGGAGGTTTCTTAGACCATCTCAACTTCTTCTACCTCTGGTTCTTGATGTAGTTGTTGGCAACATGTGGGTGTTGAGTGTTGTGTGTTGCTTCGGTGTTGCTCAGATGAAAGTCTAGAGCCTATTATATGCTCCTATCTCTGCACTTCTTTGAGGAATGAGTCTCAATAGAGATCGTGCCCCTTGTAGTCAACATTAAGGAAATCAAACCATTACACTGAATTTTCACAGCTTGTAGAAGCAGCAAACTTCCCTCCTGGCACTGTATTCATTCATGGCTTTGTTCTCTCTAAATCCGAGTATCTCCATATTCTCCTGTCAAACCCTGCAAAATGCATTGAAAAGGAGATGTATGAAAAAATTTAGTTAGAAAGGATCAAAACGGATCCCAAATGATACTTAATTGTAGCTTAACTTTTCAAATAGCTTCCTGTCGACGTAGGAGGGGTAAATTTGTCCGAGGTACTGTCATTAACAGAGAGGTGGTTTCACTCAGTAGCGAGGCATTTCAGAGATGATGATGCAGCTTCTAAAAGTAATTGTACCACGAGAGAACTAATTTGAAAATCACCTGTGACAAAACCTAATATTTGCCCTATTCTAGGCCACTTTGCAGCAAGGTTTTTACATACAGCTTAAACTTTCTGCCATAATGCCCATAATATGACAAACAATGTACTTATCTTCTCATGACTCATCAGGTTTATAATCCTTTTAGGGACAAAAACATTTGTCACTAGTCTTTGTGGTGCCAAGGCACTACAAAACAGTTATACAGATAAGTATTGGTTTAGTTCACCCTTTTATTTGAAAAAATATTTTCTGAGATACGAGTATGATAAACTTGTTACAGATCTTTTGTAGGTTTTCCTCATAAGCTCTTTTTGGTGTGAGTACACTTGGCAAATGCTGTTGCTTCTGTGTTTATAAATAAAACATTTCCATCCCACAATGAACTAAGTTTCTGGACAACAAGAAAGCTGTTTACTGTAACCTTGTTATGTATATAACAATCCTGGTGCTATTAAGTTGCTTTGGTTGAGGCTTGTCAGCATTTCTAAGCTTTCAGAGAATTTCTTTAAATAGAAATGACAGTTGCCCTGAAAATAAGATTATTTTTTTTTAACTTTTCTAAGTAAAAATTACTATACAGACTAAGCCCAGACCAGTTGAAGTTTCAGATACCCTTTGTCCTTGTTTAACTGCAAAGAAAATGAGCAGTTATGAGTTAGTTCATGGACATGCTGCTATGCAAAAATCTCCAGCTCCTTTTCTCCCAGTATGGCATTGCTTCTAAAATATTTATTGAGAACCCTTTTGTTAGAAGACACAGTTCCCAGAGCTTCCAAGCACGATACCAATGCCTTTAGCTTTGGGAAAGGAGGTGAATTAAATGTCCAGAAGGTTTAGGAACATCAGGCAAAATAATGAATGGGTGCCTCTCTGGTTTGAACCTCTGCCCGAATCTTTTTCAAAGGAGTTACTCTGTAGGTGTTGAACTCCTTCAGCTGTATTTCTTAATATCTCTGCTCCGCATCCTGTTTTGGTTGTTAATCAGTTCCTGCTGATTCTTTCGTTGCCAGCCTTGATTGCATGCAAAATCTTTGGGCTGCTAAATGCAGACATGCCACTCTGCTTGGCACCTTGCGAATACCTGCGATGGGCAAGTCGACCCTCCCGGCTACTGGCAGGAGAGCTGGGGGAGCACGCTTCCCGACGGCTGCGGGACGGGGGACACAGCTTATACAGTGCCATTTGTCTTCTCTCCAAGTGCCTTGAGGGTTTTTGTGGTGGCTTTTGCTGCCAAAAAAAAGGCCACGGTAGGCACTTGCTGACTAAGTGTTTTCCCGAGAAAATATTGTAAATAGTACTGGTGGTTTTTTTTCTTTTTTTTTTTTTTTTATTCCAGTGAATACTAGGAAAGAGGCAGGTCAGAGTACTGCCAGATGGAGCTGGCCAGTGGTACAGTCAGATTATCTAAAATCTCTAAGTACTTTGGCAGGTTTTGAATTGAACTAATGGTGGGAATGAGTCAGTCCTATGTGCCAACATAATTCCGGTTTACTAGGTCAGATCTTCAATCTGGGTGCTTAAAGGTAGACAGGCAGTCTTTTCTGTGGGAATGCTGGAGATTCTGCCACACTTTTCTACAAAAAAGTAGGGATTTTCTATTGGTGTGCTTCGCCAAAACCTTGCCACCTTGCCAGTGCCAGCCAAGGTGCCACATTCAGTGCTCGTTTGGGTCGCAGTATGAATGGTTTATTTTATAGCTACTAACTTGAGAGTTGTATTGCATATCAATAATTTATTACACTTGCAGTAAATCCACTTGGTAGGTTTCTTTTTATAGGTACTGTCTTGAATTGCTTTTTTTTTCTGAAATCACTGGATTTCATAGGTCAGACTGGCTTAGGGATTTTGCTTTTAGGCATAGTAAAGCAGTTTTTGCTATTAATCTATGCTTTTTTTTGCACTGAATTTTCTTCCTCCTGGTGCACGTTAAAAGTTTTGTCACTCTTACATTTACTTGTTGACCCATCTTACACTCTAGGGTTCTTCTCAGTGAATTTGTAGGTGGTTGAATCACAGTTTTGATTTATTTTTTTCTTTTTAATTTTATTTTTGAATTATTTTTACAGTGAGTGAACAATAACCTTTGTGAGAAAATAACCCCCATCTGGTGCACCAACATATAAAAAGCTGCCACATCATTGGGATCCTAAACTGTGACCTCTGAATTGCTGGGAGTTGGATTTGGCAGCAGCTGACAATAAGGAGCTGCCTTCCTGACACAGGCACCAATTTAGAGGCAGGGTGTTAGTGACTTGCTGTCAACTAATGCACCCTACTGTTATATAAATGTTATTAATATATATATATACACACACACACACTGCTCAGGGTTTTCAGGGAGTTTGAAGTGTATATTTTCTTAACTGAACAAATACAGAAAGTCTGGTTTGGTTCTTCAGTGATGCTTCTATTATTTAAAAGAGGAGGAAACCTGGCAGTGATCTCTGCAGAGGCTGGGAGCACATGACAGGCTCTCCAACAATAACCTCCCCAGGAGTTCTGTGCTCCCCACCGTAGGTTTTTCAAATTATTTATGACTGTCTGAATGCTGAGCCACCCAATAGCACTGCATATTCATGTCCTCTACCCTGCTTGCTGTGGACAGCTGGGTTGAGAGCCTCTGCCCAAACCAGCTCGAGAGAGAAACCAGAGAATTTTGGCACGTTTCTAGGTTCTCAGAAAAATCATTTCCTTAAAAGACCCCGCCACTCACACACACACACACTCACACACACACACTCTGTAATATTTTTGTTTCTGGTTCTCTAGGTCAGTATTAGCATCTGTCTTTGTTAGCATTAATTTCATAATACCTGCAACTGATTTTAGAAGGGAACATATATGAACATTCTGGGTATTTGACCAGCTTTTAGTACCAAACACCTGTAAAGTGCTCCCAAAAAATTACCTGCATGTGGAAGAGATTTTTAACATCTCAAAAAAGACAAATCTGTTGGTTTACCTCACTCATATCTTCTCTCTTTTCTAGCATTCCTGGAACCTGCAGGGTTGCTGTGTTTTTTACAGAAAGAGATGAGCCTTTAACAAATGCCAGCTGAACACTCCCTACTTCAGTCATTAAATTAACTTTACCATGAAGAAATAGTATTTAAAAGAAACATTAGTTTTTCATAATGGCCACCTGCATGCATATAAAAATGATTAACTAAAATGCTATATATTTATAATATAAACAGATAAGAATTAGAAATTTAATACTCCAAATCCCTTTTCGGATGACTTGATACATCTTGTGTGAAGATTTATGTTTTATTAAGTAGCTGTCCTATGCAGTAGTGCATATTTTTTTTATGATGGTAATGTTATTAAAGGCAATTTTAATTTACAAGTAAAATACAGTTGCTCCTAGGAGATTTCCAGTTGAAATTGAAACCAGAGAGAACCTATTGCAGTGCAAAAATATACGATCATCTTTAATGTTACTTAATGTTAGTAGGAGATAGTATCTTAATAAATACAGTGGAACAAAGTATCGTGCAACACTGGTTCACTTCTCAGCTTGTTCTAAGAAGCAAATTAATCTTCTGTTTCTTGCATGTAAATCACCTGTGAAGTGCAGGGATTCCAAAAGTCTACATTTGTTATGTTGTCATCTTTCAGAATTCAGGATTGGGGTATAATGAACAGGGACTGGTCTCAAGAAGGATATTAAAAGAAAAAAAAATTGGACAAGATAATAGTTAAAAAATAGAGAAAAGTCTCATATCAGAAAGCTGATAAGTGGCTGAAAACTGTGTAAAATTTGAAAACTGTCTGAAAAGCAGGATTTGGTTAGATCTGGTTGCACATGTGAGCCACAACCAGCTCCAGAAAGCAAGCATTTAGTGATAGTTTTAATAAAATCTTATAATAAATCTTTAATGAAAGCTGAGCAGCTTTGGAGGCAGCTTTGGGTTTTGCATACAGAGAGTACAAATACACAAATTGCAAGAAAGACTATTCTCAGTAATAGGTAAATCTTTTAAACTGGGATTAAGGGGAGTGCAGTAAGGTGCTGGAAAGCCAAGATCCTCTGTCATTCACTTCAGTCATCTGTAAACTGGGCAGATCACTTCTTCAGGAAGTAATGAGAATTATGGAATAACTTACTAATGCTTTATTGTGGGAAGTTAGAAACTTTATGATGTGTTGGAGTTAGCAACAGTCTCCCTTCCCTTCGAGTGTGCTAGCTAGTTTGCCAGGAGAGACCATCTGAGACTTGAAGCATCTTCTGAAAGCAGCTATTTGCATGCAGCTGAGATATTTCTGCTCATCTAAGTCGCCTGTAGGAAATAAAAGATTGGCAAGAAATGGTTGCTGTGATTAGCAAACTGTTTTATTATCAACATTTGGGAATTCAGGAAAAAGGTAGCTCTGACTCACTTGAAAAGGAACTGAGTAAACTTATGCTGCTAGTAATTCAGCTTTGTTATGAGGACAGAGACATTTATTTACTCATTCCCCCCTGATTGAATTTATTTGCTGGTATCTCAAGAACTTAGAAACCTGTAACTGCATATGACTTGCAACTTTTGACCTACACGATCTCATGGAAAATTTCCTGTTTGGTCACCTGCTTTCTGAATTCCTCAAAATTCTGCCTGAATTTCTTCTCTTTACATAAAATGTCAGTTGTTCTCTGCCAACCCACTCTGTCTTATTTAGATGTTTATTTAAAGTATGAGTACCTAAGAACCAGCTCTGTATTGCTTGTGTCTTTATACTATTCCTGGAAAAGTGGGCGTCCCAGTTTTAGGCATGGCTTCTGAGTGGATGCTGCTGGATTATAATATCATAGAACAGCTATGGGACAGCCATCAAATACTCTTATATTTTCTTCTGAATAAACATTTATGATCTTTTCTTCATGAACAATGAGGAGGGAAATGGCACTTTGGTTTTTTCCCTATGGCGAGTTGACCACTATTTCTGTTTTTTAAGAAGGAAAACCTGGGCAAGGTTGGATTTGTTAGAAACTTCAGTATATGCTTCTCTTTGCTGTCTTTTCATCTGTGTGCTTTCCTAGTCCCCAGTGAGTGTCTAATCCGGACAGAAAGTTAGGAAATTTAACTGATACCAGCTGCTTTGCTCAGTACAGTGGTCATTATCATGCTTAACAGTTATGACAGAAAACTGGCAAGCAATATTTTAAGTTTCTGGCCAAGTTACACTCGAAGTGCTGCTGAACTTTATCTCCTTTCAGCCATCTGGAGATTACAGTAATATCTCTATCACAGTGTGGAGTTCAATTAACTAATAATTGTAAAGTAATAGGAGATTGTTTGCTATCATTAGAGCCATAGCAGCATTCAGACACAGTAAGTTGATTTAATTTCTTGGAGTTATTTTTCATTTAACTTCTTTTCTGTTTTGAGATACAGTGCCTTTGGTGGGGAGGGGAAATCTCTTCTACTTGTCAATCCTCTTATAGAAACCTGACCTATCCTGTTAAAAATAGGGTGCCCTTGAAGAGGTGGACCTCTCAGATGCTAATTCTTTATAAGCACTATTTAGCACAAATATCATCATGCTGTTTCCTCAGCAAAGAAGTGCTAAGTCAGTTGAAAAAAGATGTCTAAGGGTACTAATTATGCAGACAAAAGTACAAATGGGCCAGATATCTTAAAACAAGGAGTTGAGGTAGTGACTTCTTTGGCAGCCTTAGTAGTATACCTTACATCTTTGCTTCCCAGTTCATCTTCGAGCTTGGCTTTTTCCTTGTATTTAAAGGGCTTTTTTCTGTGTTTGCTGCAAAAGAAAGTAGTCATCTAACACATGCTGCCGAGTCCTCCTGCTGTCAGTGTTGTTTTCTGGTCTCAGCAGCATGTATCAAGGCTAATCAGTGATGGCTTTCTCCAGAGAGCTCTCCATAGCAGAGCCTTGGAGCATGGCTCTGCATCCGCCCAGCCAATTTCTCAAAGTTCTGCTTGGATTCACACTGAGCATCTCCAGGTAAAATCTAAGCATAAAGGATCAGCCCGAAGAAGCAATTTTGTTACAGGAATTTCAGTGAAGAACTTCCTAGTGTCTATTTCTGGGAAGCTGTAGAACATACAGAGAACTCTGCTCCTCACGCCAAACTGCAGTACAGAAATAAAAATCAGAAAGTGGATTTTGAGGTAATAGTTTGTGTGCCAAACTTGGCAGTGCAGCCACAAGTGCCATGCACAAGAAGACAAAAAAACCCAACAAAATAAAATTAAATATAGGATGAGAAAGGGAGCAATTTGCCTTGAAGGCTGTCACTTCATCCTTCATTCCCTTTATCGTTCTTCGTCCCTTTGGGATTGTAAATATTTAACTAAAATAAGTTATTTAATCTTCATGTTATTCCTCAGAAGTATTTGAAGGCCACTTTCAGTGTGGCACTTTTCAGTGTTCAGTTTAGTTCTCTAAATTCTGCGTAGGTTTTTTTTTTCATGGGTTGAAAACAGAAATGGTTTTCTAGCTGACCCCTGTGTGTGGAGACTCTCAAAGGATAAATTCAGAGTAATTGGGAGTGGAGACAATTTCTCTGGACTCACTTCCTCAGCTGCAGAGCCCTGTCAGCTTGACACAGTGATTGTGGAAAACTACAGATGAAATGCTTTGCAAGAAAGAGGCTTGTTTCTGTTCTGTTTTTTTTAAAACACAGGGTTGGATTGTTTTGTTTTGTGGAATTATTAGAGTAATATAGTTGGGGAATAGAATTACATTTTATTTTAAAACTTTGGCCCATAAGCATTTTCTGTCTTTCATTTTAAAAACACAAATTTAAGAAGAATAACTTAATCAGTATCAACTGTTGGTTCAAGTTAATGAGATTCCTTTCCAGACATGATCTAATTTCAATAACGAATTTACATCAGGGTATCTGCTCTGCATGAGAATTATCTTGACAAAGAAGTTCGTGTGTTCCAAATAAGTAGCTTGCATTCCTGTGCTCTGCTTTCAGTCTGAGATATTTTGGATATAAGCTACCAGTTATGTATCATATTTCCAGTTTGTTCTACCACACCTAATACTCTCTCATTAAATAAACAGACCAGGTCAAACTGTTTGAAATCCTGTGTTTTCTGTGCAAGTGGCTGGTTTTTTGCCTCAAGAATTTTCCCTCTGCAGCTTGAATGGAATGACACAGCGGCTAAGCAGTAGCTTTGCACTAAAGCACTACTTAGCAGATACATCATTTGAAAGAACATAATCATCAGGAGCACCAAGCCACTCTCTCTCTTGTGTAGATGTCAACCTAGAGCTATTTACATCAACCTGGTCTGCAGGAGGTGGGCCAGAGCCTGTTGTGTGATTCTGTGAAGCACCTTCAGTTCTGTGTTATCATGGGGTTGTTGTCGACACCACAGTCTTTCGTTTCACTGGCCTTAAGTAAAGCACAATAATGTCTGTCCTGTGCTTTCCATTAGTTGTCCATCTCTTTCTGTCTTCCAGAAGCAGTAGCACACAGTTGTCAGTCCACCACAGCCCTGCC
The DNA here is from genome assembly GCA_025331215.1 of Actenoides lindsayi. Lineage (NCBI taxonomy): Eukaryota > Metazoa > Chordata > Aves > Coraciiformes > Alcedinidae > Actenoides > Actenoides lindsayi. Next base: position 102,462 of record WTSP01002106.1, read on the forward strand.
TTTATTTCTAAAGGAAGAACAAAGGACATTTCGGAAAGATGTACTTAGGCTGCTTTGCGAGGCATTTGACCATTGCCTGAAAACTGTCCCTTTCTTACTCTATAAATAATGAGGGTAAACACCATGATATAAAATATCTGTGTGGCTTAGATGCCATTCAACCTCGCTGCTGGGAAATAACAGGTTGAAACCCTGTGAAGGCCTGTAATTTTTGTTCGCGAGATGAGAAGGCCATTTAAATCTGGGGGAAAGTGAGGAGAGTGCCTCGAGCAAACAGTGACTATCTGTGACTGAAGTTCCTGACAACACTTTTTTTGGTTTTGTTTTTGTTTTTCTTGCATTAGCTCTGATTGAGTTCTTAAGTGACACCGAAGTTCAAATTTTTGTAGGAAATGTTTTCCGTCAAGAAATATTAAGTGACTTAAGGGTTGATCTTTCCTAAATTTCCTTTCAGATTTCTTCACTTAGGTAGATAAATTTAAAAAGCCCTTCTGATGCTGACACTGTGAAAGCAGTAGCTGAGGGCACTGTCAATCCAGGATAATGCATCTAGTGACTCACTCTTCAATGCTGGCCTTCCTTCAAACCCTAGGAACCATGTCACCCTCAAGGCTTCTTGCGATTTTCCTGCCAGGAACAATTCTAATCTTAAACTATGAATCTCACAAATGAATTCCTGAAGGAAAGCTGTTTTCTGTCCAAAACAAGCCCAGAGGATTGCTGTTCCCAGTAGGTTTTGAGATACCCAGTTATGAGCTCATAACTTCTGAATTCTCCTTCTCCAAGTGGATCACTGCAGTTCATCACAGCTCGGTGGGGTTTCACAGAATGAGGAAAATTCACTGCTTTTTCTGAGCTTCAGCAGAAGCTGATGGGTGAACGTTGTTACAACAGAATAAAACCTTACATGTCATATAAACGTTACATGAGTGTTATGCTGGTCCTCTACAAGAGTGAGGAGATACCATCTTTGTTCATCCATTGGGATACTCCGCTCCTCCGTAGTGACTTCTGAGGTGCTTAATGAACCCCACAGCTGCTGCAGCAGCTCCAGCCACACTGAAACCTGAAAGCTGCTGAGTCCCAGATAAATGCCTCTATAACCCCCTGTTGCCTTCCTGCCTTGTTTCACGTAGGGCTGTGCCCCCTCCCTCCCCATGCAGATTGCTGACTATCCCTCTCTCTTTGGGGATCGGTAGCAACGTGAGATACATTAACTCACTTCATGCCTTCTTTTGACATTGTAAAAACAGAAGCTGCATTAACGTTTTTGTGAAGCTTTAGTTAATCTTGTCTTCTCTGCACTTTTACTTCTGTTGCTGACATGACATAATGCTTACAGCAATTCCATCTGACAACTAATGAACCATGAATCCGAGGGAAGTTTAGTGTTGGATACCTTCCAATGAGGGATTGTATCAAATAACCTATCTTATGAAATCTGGTGTGATCTGGCTATTGCCCTTATAGTATTTGGCTGATAGTCATGTACTTGTATAACCGAAGACTGATAAAGAGATAAAAGCATAAAGAATTGCTACCCACTTAGAAATTTATAGAGATGGATTTGGACATTTAATCATTCCATTGCAGGAAAAGAGCTGCCTGGAAGCTCTGTATGTCATTTGTGGATTGCTCTCCTCTCCTGTCATTTCTCTCCTCTGTTCTTACAAATATCTCAGAGTGCAACCTTACTTTACAACAAGTAGTTTCTTCCATGCTGAGTCTGACAAGCAGGTTTCACGTCCAGTTTTTTCAACACATTTCAACAGCGCTGCTTTGACACGTCACTGCCTTCTTAATGGTGACTTGTAATCCCATACAAATTAGCTGTGTTTTATATTGGCAGTGCGAGAAGCAAAAAACCTAATTCCCATGGATCCAAATGGACTTTCAGATCCATATGTTAAACTGAAGCTCATCCCAGATCCGAAGAATGAAAGTAAACAGAAAACAAAAACCATCCGTTCTACTCTGAATCCAGACTGGAACGAGGCATTCACATTGTAAGTTTAATGCCTTTTCATGTAGTGTCTTTGTATGTATCGAATCATTCGTTTCATTGAAAACTCCTCTATTTCTCTCCTTTTTAGTAAATTAAAACCTACAGACAAAGATCGACGGTTATCCGTAGAGGTCTGGGACTGGGATCGAACGACCAGAAATGATTTCATGGGATCTCTTTCATTTGGGGTGTCAGAGCTTATGAAAATGCCAGCCAGTGGATGGTAAGAGTTTCTGAAAAGAGAGGAGAGAATATGTCACAAAAAGTTAAAAACCAGTATTGTTCTTCAATATAATCTACCTTTTTTGCAGCTTTTCACTTTATCTCAGGATATAATTCACTGAAAATGTAACTAAACCTGGGAAACTGGCTATATATAACAAAGGAGGATAATAAAAGCAATACTTTTCTTTTGTGGTGTTCATGAAAATTCTGCTGGAGCCAGGAGCTGCTGCAAACTCAATTCTGTGTACATAGTCTTGTGATATGAATTTTATTTTTATCTCAAATATGATATATTCATTACTAAGTGTATCATGTTATATATAGCTCTGCAAATTCAAAGTACATGGGAACTGGGTTTATAAAATGCCATCTGATTACCTACCAAACTAGGGGTTGAGCTCATCACAACTTCTCAAAAAGCACATTTCATCAAAGATAAACGGGCTATAGTAGCACTGGAGACAAAGGTTCTTCAGGGTTGATGCCTCCCATCGTATCCCAGGATGGGTGGGAAGAATTTCCCTGTCCATTAAACTGCCTAGACAGGTAGTTCGGGTTTAAAGATCTAATTCTAGGTTGAGTGTATTCTGTGTCTCAGTTTGCTTTAGATCTTTGAAAGTGCTTCTTTATATACCTCTGACACTGATACAAAATGCACAGAAGCAACTAAATCAGATTTTAAATCTAACAGGAATAAAACCATAAAACGAGAAAAACCCGTGGAACCTAAAAATCAAAAGCCCCCCCACAATAAAACCCCCCCCATTAGGCCCCCCCCC